>QPMI01000364.1:0-39910 GCA_004431415.1 Cyanophora paradoxa | reverse complement strand
CCCGCCAGCGCTCCTGCGCCTCCCGCGCCTCCGCCCGCAGCGCCGCCACCTCCTCCGCCGCCTCCTCGCGCAGGCGGGCCACCGCCTCGGCGACCTCGGCGCGCATCTCGCCCCGCACGCCCTCGACCAGCTCCGCGAGCTTCTCGGGGTCGAGCTTGGCGGCGGCGCGCATCGCCGCTGTGCGCTCCTCGAGCTCGGCGGCGAGGCGCTCGACGGCGACCTTAGCGGCGGCGAGCGCCTCGGCGGTCTTGAGCTTCTCCTCGGCGATGGCGCGCACGGCGGCGGCGACCTCGACGCGCCGCTCCTCCTGCTCCTTCGAGAGGAGGACACGCCACTCCGAGCGCTCGCGCTCGTGCCGCGCCTCGAGCTCCCCGACGCGCGCCTCCTCGCCGGCCCGCTGCTGCGCCATCGCCCCCTCCATCGTCGCCTGGAACCGCTCCGCCGACGCGATCACCTCCTCTTTCTGCCGCGCGCGTCAGCCCCGCCCCGGAGCCCCGCCCCGCCCCGCCCCGCGCGGCGCGCCTCGGCGAGGGCGAGCTGGAGCCTGTGCCGCAGGTCGGCCGCCTCGCCCTTGGCCGCCGCCGCGTCGGAGCGCAGCGTGGCGGCCTCCTCGCCGTGCGCCGCCGCCGCCTCGCTCGCCGCCCGGCTGACCTTGTCCAGCCGCTGCTCCAGCGCCCGCTTCTCCACCTCCAGGCCCGTCACCACCAGCTTGTACTGTCCCCGCCGTCACTCCCCGGCCCCCGGGGCGGGCGGGCGGGGCGGGCGGGCGGACCTTCTGGCCGAGGGTGGCGTCTGCGTCGGCGACCTTGGCCTCGAGGTCGGCGATGAGCTCGCCGGCGCGCGCCAGCTCGCCCCGCAGCTCCGCCACCCTCGCCTCCGCCCGCCCCGTCTCGCCCCGCTGCGCCTCGAGCGCCGCCTGCGCCTCCGCCACCTCGCCCCGCGCCCGCGCCTTCTCCTCCTCGTACACCGCCTCCGCCGCCTGCAGCCTGCCCCCGCGCCTCGGCGGGCGCGGCGGGGCGGGGCGGGGAGCCGGCGGGGCGCGCACCGGGTGCGCATGAGGTCGCGCTCCTCGCCGAACTCGGTGGCGGCGCGCTCGAGCATCTCCCCGAGCCGCTTGCTCTTCTCCCGCTCCTCCCCGAGCTCCCCCTCGAGCTCCGCCAGCCTCCCCTGCAGCGCCAGCGCCTCCGCCGTGCGCCCCGCGAGGAGCTCCTCCACGCGGCGCACGTGGCCCTGCACCTCCTCCACCCGCCGCGCCAGCGCCGCCTTGGCCTCCTCCTGCTCCCCCTCCCGCGCCTGCAGCCGCGTCTGCGCCTGCCGGCTCTCCACGAGCCGCTCCTGCAGCCCGAGGCGCTCGTCCTCGGCCGTGCGCAGCGCGCGCTCGGCGGCCTGCACGGCCTCCCGCAGCGACTCGCGCTCCCGCTCCACGCCCCGCTTGTCCTCGCGGAGCTGCTCGAGGGCGCCCTCGAGGGCGGCGAGGGCGATGGCGCCCTCGCGGCGGGCCTCCTCGCGGGCCGCCTCGATGTCCTTGCGCAGCACCGCCTCCGCCGTCGCGTGCGCGAGCCGCGCGTCCTCCAGCGCCGCCGCGTGCCGCCGCTGCGCCGCCTCCAGCGCGTCCCGCCACACCTCCCCGCCGAGGCCGGGCCGGGGCCGGGGCCGGGGCCGGGCGGGGGCCGCCCGCGCGGTTGCGGGCGGCCTCTCGGCGCGGCGGGCGGCGATGGCGGCGCCGGCCTTCTCGACGTCGTCGGGGTGCAGCTGCGCCCGCACGAGGAGCGTCTCCGCGTGCGCCTCCGCGAGCTGCCGCTCCGCCTCCGCCCGCGCCGCCTCGAGCTGCGCCTTGAACTCCATCGCCTGCTGCGCGGCGACGTCGGCGGCGCGGCGGAGCTTGTTCTCCAGGTGCCAGCGGGCGTCCATCTCGGCGCGGAGCTGGCGGCGCAGGTCGAGCACGCCGAGCGAGGCGTGCATCTCTTCCCGGTGATCCCGCAGGAACTGCACCATGAACCGCATCGGCGCGTCCGCCGGGTGCTGCCCCCCTGCGTCAGGAGCCGCCCGCCGCGCGGCGGCGCTGGCCGGCGCACCTCGTAGCTGCTCTGGCCGCTCGCCTCGTTGTAGAAGTAGGGCGCGCCCGTCTCCGCGTCGTCGTGCGTGGTCCACCCCGGGGGCAGCGGCGCGTGGAGGCCCGAGTAGGCGAGCCAGAGCAGGTCGGCATCGCGATTGAGATCCAGCCCGACGTACTTAGCGTACCTGCGAACGAAGGCGGAGCCCCGTCTCAATGACCCGCGCACGTTGCGCAGCGAGACTGATTCCACGGACTCGATCACGGCCGGATCTCCTACCTCCACTGGCGTCACCCACCCCGTTCCAGAGTCCGGCCTCGACACAACGACTGGCACGCTCCCCCTGGGTCCGCCAGAGCGCGGCCTAAACCCGGAAGCCGGCCGCGCGCCCCGGGGCGGCGGCGGTACCGGCGCCCCAGGCAAGGAGAAGTCCATATCTAGAGCTAAGCTACCCGCTGCTCCCTTGCAGGCAGTTGCAGCGGTGGGCAGCACCTAGTCTGCGCGCCTGCGGACCGCGGCCCTGGCGCTCAGAGAGCGGGTTGGATCCTGCGGCACCAGCACAAAAACCCCAGCTGTTGATGCCGCGCCAGGACGCTAGCTGGCGAATATGCTTCCGTGCTAAAAGCGCCGCCGTTGTCTGGGGGCGCTAAGGGGCGTCAGAGAAGCTTCTATGGGCTGCTCAATCAGCCTCTGCTGCTCGAAGGCCGTGCGCTTCGCTGCTTCGTCGGTTCTTGCTTGGTTTTGGGGTACGCAAACTCAGCAAGCTTCAAACGGTGCGCACCGCTCCCAGTATCTACGTGGCGCCCGATGATCTAGCTAAGCGTAGTTGAGTCAGACTCGCTGCATGCAAGATGCGCCCGCCGCCGCCAGACAGGCCGGCCCCGCGGGTGCCCCCGCTGCCTCTGGGGCGCGGCGGGGCTTCCCTCGCCACGCCCGCGAGACCCAGCCCGCCTCCGCTGCAGCCGGTCGGGCGGGGCACATCACAGCTCCAGCCTCGCCCTTCGCCGCCTCCGAGCCTGCAGCCGCGTGCGCCTCCGCCTGCTCTGCAGCCGAGAGCGGGCGCGCCGGTGCAGCTGCAGCGCCCCGTGGCCGTGCCGGCCGTGCAGCAGCGCCCCGTGGCCGTGCCGGTCGCTCAGCAGCGCCCGTCACCTCCCCCGTCGATTGCGAGGGCAGCGCCGGCGGCTAGCGCTCTGGCGCAGCAGCAGCAGCCGTCGCCGTCTTCTTCGCAGGCGAGCCTCGTGTACACGAGCGCGCAGAACCGGATGCTGGGGCGGGGCCAGCCGCTGGGGCGGGGCGGGCCCCCTCCCCGGTCGGCGTCGCCGAGCCCGCAGGGCAGGCCGGGCCCGCCGCTCCCGTCCCCAGGAGGCCGCGGCTTGAAGAGCACTGCCGCGTACAGCCCCTCCTCGCCCGGTATCCAGCGACAGCCACCGCCCGCCTTCCGCCCGCCGCCGCCGGTGGGCGGGGCGGCCGCGACGCCGCAGCGCCCCGCGGGGCCGGCGCCACCTGCGACGCCCGCTGCAGCGCGGGCCCCGCTGCAGACCGCCGCGCAGCTACTGCAGGCGTCCGCGGGGGTCCGCGCGCAGGCCTCTCCCGGAGCGGGTGCGCCGCGATCGCCGGGGCCGGGGCCGGGGCAGGCCGGAGCGGGAGGCGGGGCGGCCGCTGGTGGGCGTGGCGGTGGGCGGGGCGGGCCTGCGGAGCGCGTCGTTCGCGTCGGGCGTGCTGTGCTTCCTCTCGAGCAGCGGCGCCCTCGAGCGCGTCGACGTGCTCGCCTGCGCCGGCTCGGCCGCCTACGCCGTCACCGCCTGGTACGACTGGCTCGCCCGCCGCGGCGCCGACCCCTCCCGCTGGGTGCGCCCCCGCCCCGCCGGCGCTGCCGCTGCCGGCGCCGACGGGGCGGCAGGTGGCGGAGTTCATGGAGCAGTTCGAGCGGAACGCGCCCCTCTGGCTCTCCGCCCGCTCCCTCCGCACCTTCCTCGCCGACGCCGCCGCCGCCCTCCTCCTCCTCCTCGGCTTCCTCTTCCTCGGTCCGCCCGCCCCCGCCGCTGCCCGCCCCCCGCGCGCGGCGCGGCGACGGGCGGGGGCAGTCGGGGTGACGATCCTGCCGTACGCCGGCCCGCTGACGAGCACGCTGTGGTACTTCTACGGGGGCGTGCTGGCGGGCGGGGAGGCGGAGGCCGTGTGGCGCGTGGGCGGGTGCATGCTGGCCGGCCTGGTGGGGGTCTTCGCGGTGCGGGGCCGGGTGCAGGCGGGGCGCTCGCGGGCGGCGCGCCTCGCCTACGGGGCCCTCACCGTCGCCGCCTTCCTCCTCGCCATGGCCCTCGGCCTCTTCGTCTACCTCGCCGGCCACCTCTTCCTCAGGCCCGCCCCGCCCCGCCCCGCCCCCCGCCCGCCGCCCCGCCCCGCGCCGACGGGGCGCAGCGAGGCGATGTTGGACACGTACGTGGTGGCCGGGGCGGCGGGGGCGCTGCTGCTGCCGCCGCTGCTGCCGGGCCTCTTCTCGGGGGTGCGCACGGACCTCGCCGCCTTCCTCGCGCTGGTCGTCGCCTACGGGAAGCTCGCCGAGCTCTTCCTCTTCGAGCGCCCCGCGGCGAGCGCCCTCTCGCACGCCGACTGGGTCAAGCTGCGCGTCGCCGCCGCCGCCCTCGTCGTCGCCAACCCGCTGCTGGACGCCGTCAAGCAGCGGTACCTCCACTGGTGGCACCGCTGGCGCCTCCAGCGCGCCTTCTTCGCCCGCTGCCCCCGCCTCGGCTTCAAGGGCACCCGCCTCCACGAGCTCCGCGCCGCCCGGCCCCAGCTCCTCTGGCCCGCCCGCCCCGCCCCGCCCCGCACCGCCCCGCCCCGCCCGCCTCGCGCCGCGCTCACGCGGCCGCCGCAGCTGCGCCTCGGCGAGCCTCTGGCGCGCCGCCTCCGGGGCGGGCGAGGGGCCGGCCCCCGTGGACGCCAGCCAGTGGTGCCCCGTCGGTGCGCCCCGCCTCCGCCCGCCTGCGAGCGCCCCTCGCGCGGCGCCGACGAGCGGGCGCAGCGCTGTCGGCGGCGGGGATCGAGCGGCTGGACGTGGCGCCCCCCGGGGAGGGCGTCATGGGCGTGCACCGCCTCCCGCCCCTCTCCCTCGCCGACGCCGCTGCCATCTCCGCGCGCCCGCCCTGCCGCCCCGCCGGCCGCGCGCTGAGGCGGCGCAGGGGGCGCTGGGGGTCGCATCGGCGAGCGCGGGGCGGATGGGGGAGCACCGGCCGGCGCTGGCGCTCTTCGGGACGTCGCTGGGGCGGTGGGTGGCGACGGTGAAGGTGCGGGAGGGCCAGTGGGTCGCCCTCTTCCTCAACGGCGCCGCCTTCCTCCCCTGCCTCGTCGCCGCCGCCCTCGACCCCTCCCCCCTCTACCTCTTCCCCCTCACCATCGGCACCGTCGTGCGCCCATCCCCCGCCCCCGCCCCCGCCCCGCGCCCCGGGCCCCGCGCCGAGGTGCCGCAGGCCTTCTTCCTCCTCGCCGTCCGCTTCGCCCCGCGGGCCTTCCGCGTGCACGTCAGCGGCCTCCCCATCGTCCAGCTCTGTCGCCAGGCCCCCGCCCCGCCGCCGCGCCCCCGCGCCGCCCCTGACGCCGGCCCAGGTCTTCGACCTCCCCGTGGGCGTCCGCAGCGACTCGGAGCGCCTCCCCTCCTACATCGTCCGCCCGCCCCGCCCGCCCCGCCCGCCGGCGCGGGGCGCGGGGGCCGACGGGTGGCAGTACCTGAGCGACGCGGCGTACTCGGAGGGGACGGCGCTGCTGCCGCTGCTGCGGCGCGGCTGCGACCGCATCGTCCTCTTCGACTCCACCGAGGACCCCGCCACCGTCCGCCCCGCCCGCCCGTCCCGCCCGCCCGCCCGCCCGCCCGCCCCGCCCCGCCCCGCGAGCGGCGCGGCAGGAGTGCGCGGCGTTGACCCTCGCCCTCGACCGCGCCCGCAAAGTCCTCAAGCGCGCCCCCCCCCCCCCCCGCCCGGCCGCCCGGCCCGGCTGACGCGGCGCAGCTGCTCGTTCTACCCGCGGCACCCGGACCTGTGGCGGATGCGGGACGAGCTGGCGGTGACCTTCTTCCGGGACTTCGTGGCGGGGGCGGGCGGGGAGGGCGCCGGGGTGCCCCCCGTGCCGCCCCGCACCTGCGTCTTCTTCGTGCGCTACGCCGACCGGCGCGTGGGGGAGATCACCTACCTCAAGCTCCGGCCCTCCCCCGCCTGGAACATGGCCCCGCCCCCGACCCCCGACGCCCCGCCCCCGGTCCCCGGCCCCCGCCCCGCCCCGCCCCCTTGCACTCCCCCGACGCCCCCGCAGGGGGTCCCCGAGGGGCTCGACATGGAGAAGGGCGGGCTGCCGGAGGCGGCCGGGAAGGGCCGCAAGAAGGGCCGCTCGTGGCGCTGGTTCGGCTGGTTCCGCGCCTCCCGCTCCTCGAAAGAGGCCCGCCACCCCGCCCCGCCCCGCCCCGCCCCGCCCCGCCGCCGGCCGACGCGGGGGGCGCAGCGGCGGGCGGCGCGGGAGTCGTGGGAGGGGCACGCGCAGCAGGCGCACAGCGCGGCGGGCCTGGGGCCGCCCTCCTCCCTCCACGGCTGCCTCTGCGACTGCGGCCCCTCCGCCCTCGGGCGCACCGCCTGGTTCGCCCGCCTCTCCCGCGCCCTCTTCGGCTCCTTCCCCCAGCACGCCTCCGCCCACGTCTTCTTCTACCCCCGCCTCGTGCGCCGGCCCCTCCGCGCGCCCGTGTCCCCTGACGCCCCGCAGCACCGGGCCTACCACCTCGCCGGCTACGAGGCCGGCGCCCTCACCGCCTCCGCCTTCGACTTCTAGCCGCCCTCAGGCCGCTCTCTCTCCGGCGTGCTATTTAAACGTCTGCGGCCGCGAGCTAGGCCGGCGAGTAGAGGTGGGCGGCGCAGGCGTGGCCAAGGAAGACGAGGCAAGCCGAGAGGGCGAGCTGTGTGGCGAGCACCGAGCCCGCGAACGGGCGCTGCGGGGCGTTCAGGCGCTCAGCCCGCGAGTGAATAGCAGACGACTATACCGTGGAAGAGCAGAAGCGGATTAAGAGCAGACTATAGATGCTGATGACGAGAGAGAAGAGGCTCTCCTCGAAGCGGTCAGAGTTGGCCCCTGAGCTGGCCGAGACGTCGACAAGCGGGTGGTTGAAAAGCGCAAGGACGCCGAGGATGAGGCACGCCGGGAAAAGAAGAAGCAACGGGCGGTACGCGGTGAGCACGAAAACGTCGCGCTCGACGTCGGCGCCCGCGCTGTCGCGCCGGCGCCGCAAAGAGGCGCACTCGATTTCCAACACTTCGATGTCTGCCTGGAGCGAGAGCGATTTATCTTGAACCGCCTGTACCACGGGAACGCTGTGAACAAACTTGAAAGGGCCGCGAGAGTTCTGCGGAAGAGTGCGCTACCTTCAGCGCTTCTAGTGTTTGCGCGTACGCCGCCGCGTCACGCGCGTCTCCTGCTGTGCTGCGGGACATCGATATCCAGCTGGAGATCGATCTTCTGCCACGTACCCCCCTCGGCGACCAGCGGACAGCTTCGGACAGCAGCACAGCTTTCTTCAAGTTTCTGAAAGTCTTCTTTGCTGGAAGCAGCGTAAGACAGTCGGCATTGCAGAGACGCCGCCTGGACCCGACGGACGAGGCATTGCAGAGACGCCGCCTGGACCCGACGGACGAGGCACGCAAATCGGGCAGCGCGATGGCGCACGGCGCTGTTGACCAATTGCGTGAGGAGCGAATTGTCCGTGCTGCGCAAGCAATCGCGGTCTCCGTAGACGCCTCCGTCGGCGCAAATTTTCTGCAGAAGATGCACCGACCCAAGCCCCCACCGCCACTGAAGGGTGTCCATGCGGCGGCAGCGCGTATTCAAGCCCTCATACGCAGGGCAAAGGTCCGGAGGGTTGTACAGACCTATCTTCGAAAGCTCAGCCCGAATCAGGCGAGGATGGTGTACGCGGAGTTGCTTGGAGAGAAGATGGAAAAAGAGGAGCAAGAGCTGAACAGGAGGCGCGAGCAGCAGGTCAGGATATCCATGCATCTCCGCCCGCGCGGGTCTAGATCTAGACTGCGGACCTCCAGCTCACAACAGCACATCAGCTCACACCAGCTCAGTACATCAGCTCAGAACGTTATAGTGGGAGCGGGATTGGGCGGGGCAGCGCACTGCGCGGCAGGGGATCATGCATAAGCAGGGCAGCAGGAGCTGACCACCGGATTCCCTGAAGGCCTGACCTGCGCATTCGGCGCAGGTTGCGGAAGGCCTTTCAATCATCCACTCGAGTACGATGAAGCTGGACCTGGAGCGTAAGAGGATCGTCTCCAGGTCGCAGAGCATGTCTGTGCAATACAGCGTCTGGCGCATCCAGGTGCGCCGCGGCCGCGCGCTTGCCGAGCGCTCTCGCCCTCCCGCGCGAGCCGCATGCGCGCAGCGTGTGGTCAAGCACTGGCTGGAGCGGACGCGGGCGTCGCGAGCGGCCCGCGCGGCGGCGGCGGCGGCGGCGCAGCGGGCAGCGGCGCTGCGGCTGCCGGTGGCGGGCGTGCCGCGCTCGGCCGACGAGATCGTCGCGGCGGCCACGTCCCGCATCGAGGAGGTCGAGCGCCGTGTACGCAGCCGCCCGCCCCGCCCCGCCCGTCCGGCCGTCGAGCGGCGCGCGCAGCGCTCGATCCCGCGCTCGGAGAGCCTCAAGGTTGCGCCCCCGCCGCCGGAGGCGTACAAATTCGATGTGACGGCCTTTCGGCGCTCGAGCACGAGCAGGGCCTCCACGTGAGCGGAGGCGAACCCTGCGGCGGGCCCCTGGAGGCTGGCGCCTCCTCGCTTCAAGTTTCTTGTACGACTGTAAATGCATCGCTCTAAATATCCAATCCACTGAAAAAGAGCTCCTGCACCGCACTGCGGCAGCACTACTGTAAGTATGCTCAACTGTTCTGTCGAAAAAGCATCGGAAAAAACACTGTGACACTCTGCGCAATCATTCTCAGCAATAAAACACATGGCGTTGCGAACTGCGAGATGAGACTATCAGACCCAAAAAACAGCGGGCGCCGCGGCGCCATCCAACTGCTGCAAATGCAGACAAGAAAAAGAGAAAAAGCCTCACGAAAAGCAATCACGAGGGGGGCGGAAGGCGGGCCCTGGATGCGGAGCTGCCGAGGAGGGCGCGGCGGAGGAGGGCGAGGGGCGGGGGCGGGGGTGGGCCGGCGGGGTGGCCGGAGGCGGCGGCGGGCGTGCGGGCGCCGGAGTTGAGGGCGGAGCTCGAGGGGACCTCGACCCCGGGCGGAGGGCGAGCGCGAGCCGAGGGCGGAGGAGGAGCGGGAGCCGAAGCCGGGCGGGCGAGGGCGGCGGGGGCGGGGGCGGCGCGCCCCAGCGGACCCTGAAGCTGCCGTCGTGGGAGAGGACGAGGAAGCCATCCACGGCGGGCCGGCCCCGTGCCGCCCCCGGCCCCGCCCCGCCACCGCACCGCCCCGTACGGCGCCCCCGCCGGCGGCTGCGACGCCGCGCTCCCCGGCCGCTCCCGCCACGCCGCCCGCGGCCCCGCCGCCCGGGCGCCGTAGACGGGCGCTGCTGCTCCGCCGCATCCACAGCGGCCGCCTCCGGCGAGCCTGCGCGGATGCCTCGGCGCGGGGCAGGGCCGGCGGTGGGGCGGCGCACCGGGCCGGGCGAGGGAGAGGGGCGCGTGGAGGGCGGCGAGGGAGCGCGAGGTGGCGAGGAGGGAGCGGGCGGTGGGGGCGGGCGGCGCGTGCGCGGGGGCGGCGGAGCGGCGGGTGGGCATCGCGGAGCGCGGGGAGAGGGCCAGCAAGTCCCCCCCCTCCTCCTCCCCGAGCGCTCCCCTCGCTGCCCGCCGCCTCGGCCTCCCGGCGAGTCGCGGGCGGCGAGCCGCCGGCGAGCTCGCTGCGGTAGATGCCGAAGGCGCCGTCGGGGAGCGGGGCGCGCGCGAGATAGGGCGCCAGCGCCGCCTCCCCGGCCACCGGCGGCGGCGACGGCGGCGCCACGCCGGGGCCCCACGCGACGCTCGGCCCCGCCGCGCTCGCTGGCGGCGTCTCCGGTGACGCCGCCCGCCTCGCCGCCGCGGAGGCCGGCCGCGCGGGGCTCGCCTCCCGCGGCGGGCCGTGTGGCTGCGAGGGGCCGTGGCGACGGGCCTCCCCGCGACAGCAGTCGCCTCCGCCGGCGCATCCGCGGGAGGCGCCAGGAGGGGGCGGGAGGCGGGAGGTGGAGGCGGCGGGGTGCAGCGTCGGGGGCGCCAGGGCCCCCGCGGCAGCTGCGGCGCCGAGGAGGAGGCGGAGAGCTTCGGCGCGCTCCCCGCCACCCGCGAAGAGACCTCGGGCGGCAAAGTGGGCACATCCGCAGCGCTGCCGTGCACCGCCCGCGCGGGAGCTGGCGGGGGCCGCGGCTCGCCCGGCGGCCCCCGCCGCCTCGGATGGGAGGGCGGGGGCCGCGATGGCGCGGGGCCGGCCTCGGCGGCTTGCTTTCTCTCGAGGAGGCGCGCGTAGGAGGGGACCATCTTCTGCTTCGCCGGTCTGGCGTCGGGAGCGGGGTTTGCCACTCTGTCGAATAGAAGCGAGAGCCTGTCCGCCGATCGGACAGCTCGCCTCCGCTGCGGCCCCACGTAAGACGTCGGCGGCGCGGGTCGGCTACGCGATAGCGCACCTCCTCCTCCTCTCGCTGCTCCTCAAGCCTCCTCTGTTCCCGCTGCTTCTGCGTCTCTGCGCGCGCCTCAGGGGCGCTCGTCCACGCGCGAGCCACGTTACCTTCGATCACTGACAGCTCGGAGGCGCGGATGGCTATGTCTCGGAGGGTCGCAGCACGCGTCACGGGCACCCGCGAGACGCCCGCCGAGCGCTGGTGCTCGCGGGGCAGGAGTGGTCTTTGCGCATGCATCCCGTCCGTGAGCGCCGTGGGCCCGACTTGTTGAGCAGCGTTTGCGCGACCACCCCCTCCCCGCGCAGGCGGTCGGCTGGCTGAACCACCAGCCAGGCAATGTGCTAACTGACACCACCAATTTCGCGCTCCTCCGGCGCATGCATCCGCCCACAGCAGCTTGCGCTTAGCATGCACTTAAGTATGCACCTGGGTTGCTGGCCGGGGAGGCTGAAAAAAAAGCCAGCAGGACTCTGGCTGCAGGGGGTCGACTCCAGGAGGGAGGAATCGCAACGGCGCTCAGAGGCCCAGACATGGGCAAGAAGAAGAAGAGCGCCGGCGCCGGCGTGCTAAACGATGCGGAGCCCAGCGCGGCCAAATCAGCGCAAGCGAGCGGGAGCTTGGCGGCCGGCGCGCCAGGCGCTCCTGGAGCTCCGGCGGCCGCGCGCGTGCGCACCAAGAACCAGGCAAAGCTAGCGGCCGCGGCGGCGGCTAGCAGCCCGTACTCCTTCACGCTCTGGATCAACTCGCGCCCTTGGAATACCTTCATGGACTTCCCGGAGCAAGTGGACGCCCGTGCATGGCAGATATCGGATGCGCTCGTGTTCTTCGTCTGCCTCGCAACGCTGCTGGTGCACCTGACGATGGGAGTTAACGACTTCAACTGGATGGTGTCGGCAGCATGCTGGGACCTGTTCGCACGTACGCTGGGCGGCACGATCCCTCTATCTCCTTTCAGCGCGTTCGCCATTCTCGTGCTGTGCGGGTTCGCCAGCTCGCGCCGGCCGAAGATGACCCCCAGCGCCCCCTTCAAGATCTCCGCCTTCCTCCTCTTCGTCCTCTCGCTTATCACCGTCCTGTATATGTCCTCCGTAGACGACCCGCAGCGTCGGATAGCAACCGTGCAACCCGTATTGGGCCTCTTGGTCTTCCTCACTTTCGTCAACGCCGTCTGCTCTGCTGGTGTCGGCCGCTTCTTCCACAAATACGTTTTGTAGAGCATCGGTCTAATTTTTAGATCGCGCAAATCAAACGCAATTCTTTTCCCGGCGAGCGGGAAGGTGGTGCGCGGGGCGGCGAGCAGGAAGGTGGGGCGCGGATGGTCACTTTACTGTGCATTTGAAACTCCTAAGTCTATATCTGTACAAGAAAGGAAAGTACAAGGTGGAAAGTACAAGGTGTCTGTGCAACAAAAGAAAAAGATCTCATACAATGCTCGCAGATGTAACCTGCATGGGATCGAATGCCGCGGAGCCGACGTCGAGCGCTCCGGAGCTCAAATCGTTGATTCTAGGATACGTGACTTTCTCGTCGAGCTGGTTCTGCGACCAGATGAGCATCTTCAGCAGAACGGGAAGCTTCGGATCTGTGGCGCGAAGCGAGTTAATGGCGGCCACGAGCACGACACAAAAGGATGGCCTCGCCTTTCTCCTGGCACTGGCTTGTGAGGATGGCTGCGTTCAGCTCGCTGGCCATCTTTTGCCGCTGCGAGTTGTCGAGCAATTCCGCGAGCGGCGACTGTGTCGGATCCTCGAACGCCAAGAGGCCCATTGTTCTCTCCAACTCAGACAGAAATGCAGTCTGCGCGAGAGAAAGCACCAAGAGAACAGTTAGGAACGGAATTCCTACACGGCTCCGTGGGGGAGAGAAGATGGAAAAAGAGGAGCAAGAGCTGAACAGGAGGCGCGAGCAGCAGGTCAGGATATCCATGCATCTCCGCCCGCGCGGGTCTAGATCTAGACTGCGGACCTCCAGCTCACAACAGCACATCAGCTCACACCAGCTCAGTACATCAGCTCAGAACGTTATAGTGGGAGCGGGATTGGGCGGGGCAGCGCACTGCGCGGCAGGGGATCATGCATAAGCAGGGCAGCAGGAGCTGACCACCGGATTCCCTGAAGGCCTGACCTGCGCATTCGGCGCAGGTTGCGGAAGGCCTTTCAATCATCCACTCGAGTACGATGAAGCTGGACCTGGAGCGTAAGAGGATCGTCTCCAGGTCGCAGAGCATGTCTGTGCAATACAGCGTCTGGCGCATCCAGGTGCGCCGCGGCCGCGCGCTTGCCGAGCGCTCTCGCCCTCCCGCGCGAGCCGCATGCGCGCAGCGTGTGGTCAAGCACTGGCTGGAGCGGACGCGGGCGTCGCGAGCGGCCCGCGCGGCGGCGGCGGCGGCGGCGCAGCGGGCAGCGGCGCTGCGGCTGCCGGTGGCGGGCGTGCCGCGCTCGGCCGACGAGATCGTCGCGGCGGCCACGTCCCGCATCGAGGAGGTCGAGCGCCGTGTACGCAGCCGCCCGCCCCGCCCCGCCCCGTCCGGCCGTCGAGCGGCGCGCGCAGCGCTCGATCCCGCGCTCGGAGAGCCTCAAGGTTGCGCCCCCGCCGCCGGAGGCGTACAAATTCGATGTGACGGCCTTTCGGCGCTCGAGCACGAGCAGGGCCTCCACGTGAGCGGAGGCGAACCCTGCGGCGGGGCCCCTGGAGGCTGGCGCCTCCTCGCTTCAAGTTTCTTGTACGACTGTAAATGCATCGCTCTAAATATCCAATCCACTGAAAAAGAGCTCCTGCACCGCACTGCGGCAGCACTACTGTAAGTATGCTCAACTGTTCTGTCGAAAAAGCATCGGAAAAAACACTGTGACACTCTGCGCAATCATTCTCAGCAATAAAACACATGGCGTTGCGAACTGCGAGATGAGACTATCAGACCCAAAAAACAGCGGGCGCCGCGGCGCCATCCAACTGCTGCAAATGCAGACAAGAAAAAGAGAAAAAGCCTCACGAAAAGCAATCACGAGGGGGCGGAAGGCGGGCCCTGGATGCGGAGCTGCCGAGGAGGGCGCGGCGGAGGAGGGCGAGGGGCGGGGCGGGGGTGGGCCGGCGGGGTGGCCGGAGGCGGCGGCGGGCGTGCGGGCGCCGGAGTTGAGGGCGGAGCTCGAGGGGGACCTCGACCCCGGGGCGGAGGGCGAGCGCGAGCCGAGGGCGGAGGAGGAGCGGGAGCCGAAGCCGGGGCGGGCGAGGGCGGCGGGGGCGGGGGGCGGCGCGCCCCAGCGGACCCTGAAGCTGCCGTCGTGGGAGAGGACGAGGAAGCCATCCACGGCGGGGCCGGCCCCGTGCCGCCCCCCGGCCCCGCCCCGCCACCGCACCGCCCGTACGGCGCCCCCGCCGGCGGCTGCGACGCCGCGCTCCCCGGCCGCTCCCGCCACGCCGCCCGCGGCCCCGCCGCCCGGGGCGCCGTAGACGGGCGCTGCTGCTCCGCCGCATCCACAGCGGCCGCCTCCGGCGAGCCTGCGCGGATGCCTCGGCGCGGGGCAGGGCCGGCGGTGGGGCGGCGCACCGGGCCGGGCGAGGGAGAGGGGCGCGTGGAGGGCGGCGAGGGAGCGCGAGGTGGCGAGGAGGGAGCGGGCGGTGGGGGCGGGCGGCGCGTGCGCGGGGGCGGCGGAGCGGCGGGTGGGCATCGCGGAGCGCGGGGAGAGGGCCAGCAAGTCCCCCCCCTCCTCCTCCCCCGAGCGCTCCCCCTCGCTGCCCGCCGCCTCGGCCTCCCGGCGAGTCGCGGGCGGCGAGCCGCCGGCGAGCTCGCTGCGGTAGATGCCGAAGGCGCCGTCGGGGAGCGGGGCGCGCGCGAGATAGGGCGCCAGCGCCGCCTCCCCGGCCACCGGCGGCGGCGACGGCGGCGCCACGCCGGGGCCCCACGCGACGCTCGGCCCCGCCGCGCTCGCTGGCGGCGTCTCCGGTGACGCCGCCCGCCTCGCCGCCGCGGAGGCCGGCCGCGCGGGGCTCGCCTCCCGCGGCGGGCCGTGTGGCTGCGAGGGGGCCGTGGCGACGGGCCTCCCCGCGACAGCAGTCGCCTCCGCCGGCGCATCCGCGGGGAGGCGCCAGGAGGGGGGCGGGAGGCGGGAGGTGGAGGCGGCGGGGTGCAGCGTCGGGGGCGCCAGGGCCCCCCGCGGCAGCTGCGGCGCCGAGGAGGAGGCGGAGAGCTTCGGCGCGCTCCCCGCCACCCGCGAAGAGACCTCGGGCGGCAAAGTGGGCACATCCGCAGCGCTGCCGTGCACCGCCCGCGCGGGAGCTGGCGGGGGCCGCGGCCCGCCCGGCGGCCCCCGCCGCCTCGGATGGGAGGGCGGGGCCGCGATGGCGCGGGGCCGGCCTCGGCGGCTTGCTTTCTCTCGAGGAGGCGCGCGTAGGAGGGGACCATCTTCTGCTTCGCCGGTCTGGCGTCGGGAGCGGGGTTTGCCACTCTGTCGAATAGAAGCGAGAGCCTGTCCGCCGATCGGACAGCTCGCCTCCGCTGCGGCCCCACGTAAGACGTCGGCGGCGCGGGTCGGCTACGCGATAGCGCACCTCCTCCTCCTCTCGCTGCTCCTCAAGCCTCCTCTGTTCCCGCTGCTTCTGCGTCTCTGCGCGCGCCTCAGGGGGCGCTCGTCCACGCGCGAGCCACGTTACCTTCGATCACTGACAGCTCGGAGGCGCGGATGGCTATGTCTCGGAGGGTCGCAGCACGCGTCACGGGCACCCGCGAGACGCCCGCCGAGCGCTGGTGCTCGCGGGGCAGGAGTGGTCTTTGCGCATGCATCCCGTCCGTGAGCGCCGTGGGCCCGACTTGTTGAGCAGCGTTTGCGCGACCACCCCCTCCCCGCGCAGGCGGTCGGCTGGCTGAACCACCAGCCAGGCAATGTGCTAACTGACACCACCAATTTCGCGCTCCTCCGGCGCATGCATCCGCCCACAGCAGCTTGCGCTTAGCATGCACTTAAGTATGCACCTGGGTTGCTGGCCGGGGAGGCTGAAAAAAAAGCCAGCAGGACTCTGGCTGCAGGGGGTCGACTCCAGGAGGGAGGAATCGCAACGGCGCTCAGAGGCCCAGACATGGGCAAGAAGAAGAAGAGCGCCGGCGCCGGCGTGCTAAACGATGCGGAGCCCAGCGCGGCCAAATCAGCGCAAGCGAGCGGGAGCTTGGCGGCCGGCGCGCCAGGCGCTCCTGGAGCTCCGGCGGCCGCGCGCGTGCGCACCAAGAACCAGGCAAAGCTAGCGGCCGCGGCGGCGGCTAGCAGCCCGTACTCCTTCACGCTCTGGATCAACTCGCGCCCTTGGAATACCTTCATGGACTTCCCGGAGCAAGTGGACGCCCGTGCATGGCAGATATCGGATGCGCTCGTGTTCTTCGTCTGCCTCGCAACGCTGCTGGTGCACCTGACGATGGGAGTTAACGACTTCAACTGGATGGTGTCGGCAGCATGCTGGGACCTGTTCGCACGTACGCTGGGCGGCACGATCCCTCTATCTCCTTTCAGCGCGTTCGCCATTCTCGTGCTGTGCGGGTTCGCCAGCTCGCGCCGGCCGAAGATGACCCCCAGCGCCCCCTTCAAGATCTCCGCCTTCCTCCTCTTCGTCCTCTCGCTTATCACCGTCCTGTATATGTCCTCCGTAGACGACCCGCAGCGTCGGATAGCAACCGTGCAACCCGTATTGGGCCTCTTGGTCTTCCTCACTTTCGTCAACGCCGTCTGCTCTGCTGGTGTCGGCCGCTTCTTCCACAAATACGTTTTGTAGAGCATCGGTCTAATTTTTAGATCGCGCAAATCAAACGCAATTCTTTTCCCGGCGAGCGGGAAGGTGGTGCGCGGGGCGGCGAGCAGGAAGGTGGGGCGCGGATGGTCACTTTACTGTGCATTTGAAACTCCTAAGTCTATATCTGTACAAGAAAGGAAAGTACAAGGTGGAAAGTACAAGGTGTCTGTGCAACAAAAGAAAAAGATCTCATACAATGCTCGCAGATGTAACCTGCATGGGATCGAATGCCGCGGAGCCGACGTCGAGCGCTCCGGAGCTCAAATCGTTGATTCTAGGATACGTGACTTTCTCGTCGAGCTGGTTCTGCGACCAGATGAGCATCTTCAGCAGAACGGGAAGCTTCGGATCTGTGGCGCGAAGCGAGTTAATGGCGGCCACGAGCACGACACAAAAGGATGGCCTCGCCTTTCTCCTGGCACTGGCTTGTGAGGATGGCTGCGTTCAGCTCGCTGGCCATCTTTTGCCGCTGCGAGTTGTCGAGCAATTCCGCGAGCGGCGACTGTGTCGGATCCTCGAACGCCAAGAGGCCCATTGTTCTCTCCAACTCAGACAGAAATGCAGTCTGCGCGAGAGAAAGCACCAAGAGAACAGTTAGGAACGGAATTCCTACACGGCTCCGTGGGGGAGGGGCGAGGGGGTAGGCCTAAGTGGTGTTATAAAAGGTTTACTTCAGGATATGTCAGAGAGATTCCCAACATAAAATCATCATTGGCCAATCGAGTAATCTGAAGGGGGAAAAGTTCTTACATTTTCTTCGCCGCGCGGAGCCAACTCTTCTTGGGCGAAGTCGAGCGCTTCTTGGATCTTGTTCTGACGGATGAGCTCAATCATCCGCTGTTGCTGCAAATGGAAGTATAGTCGCGGATTCGTATCCAGAATCTGCGCAGGAACGCCTTAGCACTCGGCCAAAAATGAAGGACAGGGTCAGCACCTCCGGGTCCAAGTCGTTCACGCGCTCGATGGCCTCCAGAATGTCTCCGCGCTGGATGGCGCCTCGAATAGCCATCCGATCTGCTATAGAGTCCAAGTCGACGCCCTCTGTGGCAGCGGAAACGCGGTCAGCCGTAGCGAGCGGCAGGGACTTCCGGGCCACGCGCACGTGTCTTGCCGAGCCGATCCGTGCCGGACTCCTGCTGAAACTTCTCCGCGGCGTCCTTGTATCCCTCGATCACGAGGTAATTCATCACCAGCCGATTCAGGTCGCTGGGCACCGCGGTCAGCGCAGTCGAACGCGTGCCCCCGCAATTGGCGCGAACCTTTTGTTAATCTTCACGGCGGACAGCTTTTTCTCCCATTCATCGCGCGAGATGGCGCGCTTCGGCTGCTGCACAGAGGCTTGAGCGATTCGTCACGGGCAGAAGCTCGCAGGCTTCACGGCGCACGAACCGAAGCGGACATCTCGCGCGATTGCCCCGGGTTTCGAGCTCGAGCTCGTGCTTTGCCCTCCGCACCGAGTACCCAAGCCGAGAATCGCATACCCCCCGTTGAGTGCCTTACCACGAGCAATTGCAACACGCACATGCGCCTTGCAATTGAACGAGCCTACGACACGAATTGAATACAATCTAACTGCGATGATTCACTACCGCATGGCGCGCGGCAAGGCGCAGTGTGTTACAGCTAGCCGAGGAAGGGGTTGTACTCCTGCGGCTGGCCGGCGCCATGCGTCTGAGGGGCACCGGCGCCCGCGAGGCCTGCCGCCGGCAGTGCTAGCGACGCCGACGCCGACGCTGCGCCGGCGGCAGGGCCCGAGGGGGATCCCGGTGCGGCGCTGGCGGAGTGGGCGTGTCCGGCCGCGTCGAGCTGCGTGACGTCGACGAGGGACGGGGGGGTGGGGCCCGCGGTCCTGCTCGTCTGGGGTGTAAGCTGCGAGCGCTAGCAAGGGCGGGACGCCTGCAGGGCGCGGGCGCGCGCACCGCAGGTGGAGGCTGGACGCGTGCGCCAGCTCGAAGTCGCCCCCCCGGGAGCGCGCGGAGCTGCCGCTCCCGCTGCTGCCGCGCTCCACGCCGTGCGCCCGCGGCACCGCGTGCGCCTCCCCCCTCCCGGCGGCCCCCGCAGCCGGCGACGGGAGGGCGCGCCCGGCCCCGCCGGGGGCGGCGAGGGGGGCCCGGGGCGCGCCGCTTCCTTGCGCTTCGTCGTCGTCGTCGTCCTTCGCCTCGGCGGGGGCCTTGGGGGGCGAGAGGGCCTCATCGCCATCGGGCGTGACGCCGGGGAGCTCGCGGAGTGGGGCGGGGGCCGGCCCCGCGGCGAGCTTCGAGTGCTGCACCGCGTAGCCGAAGTAGACGAGGAGGCCTGCGGAGGTTGAGGGCCCCGGGGGTGCGGTGTCCGGGGGCGGGCGGGGGCACCGAGGAGGAACCAGATGACGAGGCGGACCCAGGCCTCGCCCCCGACGCGCGTCATCAGGTACACGTTCCCCAGCATCCCCAGGATCGGCACCAGCGGCACCAGCGGGCTGCCCGCCGTCACCCCCGCGGCTGCCCGGGGGCGTCGCGCGGGGCGGGCAGCTCACCAGACGAACTTGGCGGGGACGGGGGCCTGCTCCTTGCGCCAGATGCGCACCGTCGTCCACAGCGAGGCGCCCCCCGAGAGGAGGCTGCGCGGCCGGTTCGGGGGCGCCGTGGGCGGGGGCGACGACGGGCTGGAGGGCGGGGGCGGGACCCGAGGGCGACGCGGAGGGCGAGGGGGCAGTCGGGGTTGCCGGCCGTGAAGCAGAAGACGAGGAGGGCGGCGTAGAGGAAGAGGGCGTCGCCCAGCACGCCCCCGCCCTCCCGCCCCGGCCCCTGCCCCGCCCCTCGCGCCCCGCGGCGCTGTGGGGGGGCGGCAGGGGCGGGCCTGGTAGCGGAGGATGAGGATGCCGGTGCAGACGACGCTGCAGACGATGAGGATTAGACGAGGATGAGAAAGTGGGAGCGGGCGGGCTGCGGGGACGGGTTGGCGGCTGGCGCGCCTGAAGGCGAAGAGGGTCCCGATGGAGACCGCCTGGGGCTCCATCAGAAGAGTCGGCGGGGCGGGGCGGGGCAGGGCAGACGTCGGCGAGGATGTTCATCTCGACGAGGCCGGCGATGGCCGCGCACAAGCCTCCGACGATCAGCGTCCCGTGCACCGGCGCCCCCGTCCGCCGGTTCACCTGCCGCCCCCGTCGGCCCGGCGACTCGGGGCGGCGGGGCGGGGCGGGGCGGGGCGGGGCGGGGCGGAGGGGGCGGGGTGGGGCAGGGTGGGGTGGCGCGGAGCAGGGCCTGGGGAGGGGGGTGGGGTGTGTGTGTGGGGTGTGTGTGGGGGTGAGAGGGGGGGGGGGGGGGGGGGGCGGAGCAGGGCCAAAAAGGGAGGAGAGGGGAGGAGGGAGGAGGGGCGGGGCGCTGGCCTTGCCGAAGACGGGGGGGAGGAGGCCGTCGCGGGCCATGGCGAGGAAGATGCGGGACTGGGGCATCATGGTGCTCAGGCACGTGCTCGTGAGGCCCGAGATGGCCCCCACCCCCACCACCAGCTGCGCCCACTTCATCCCGTGCGCCTGCACGCCCCGTCAGCGCCGGCCCCCCGGGGCGCCGGGGCGGGCCGGAGGGGCGGGGCGGGCGGTGGGGGCGGCGGACGCGGAAGACGGCGACGAGGGGCGCGCGCGTGTCGATGGCGCTGTACTTGACCATCCCCACGAGGGTGAGCACCACCACCACGTACAGCACCGTGCAGATCAGCTGCCCCGGGGGTCGGCACCCCAGGCGGTGCGCGGCGGCCGGCAGGGGCGCGGGCGCACGAGCGACCCCATGATGCCAAGCGGGATGTCTGCGGGACCGGCTCGCCGTCGGGCGCCCGATGGTGGTGTGTGGGGGGGGGGGGGCGCACCGCGGGAGGGCCGCTTGGCCTCCTCGGCGACGACCTTTTTTTGGGCTTAGTTAGCACGTCGTGCTTTAGTTTGGTCTGGTGAAGCGTACGGAGACCGAATCGAACCCGATGTAGGCGAAGAAGACGGTTGCGGCTCCCTAAGAGGCAATGTAAGAATAAGGACCGGCGAGGGCGCCAGAAAGGAATGATCCAAAAAGACGCCACGGCGCGCACATTCCAGGCGCCCATCCAGCCGAATTCCGGAGGCACAAAGGGCTCATAGTTTTCCCGCCTCACGAGGCCCATGCCGGCGCCCACGACGATGAGCAGCGTCACGATCTGCGCGACGCTCAGTGCGCGCCGGCAGCCGCCGGCGACCGGTGCGCGGCTGGCCTTTGTGCAGACGATGACGTTCGAGAACCACGCCGACTCTTTGATCCCGAAGCAAAGGATGCCCGTCAGCGCCTGCGCCCAAACCCCGGTCGGCCGCGCGGGAGGTCCGCGGTGGGCGCGGCGCGGCGCACGAGGATGAGCAGCGCGGCGAGCAGGTTCGCGTTCCAGTACTTCGCGTCCCCGATCGCGGCACCTGCCGAGCGGTCGCAGATCCGTCAAGAAAGCAGTGCCGAGGGGGCGGGTCCGAGGGCGGAGCGACCTTCTTGTAACCACTTCGGAAGATTTGCTCCCAGCGCGTCAATGAAATCGCTTTGGCGAGGGCGTCAGGTGGGTCCGGGGACGGCGTGGGGGCGTGGGGTCACCAGAAGTAGTACGACCAGCCTGCGGAGCACTTCAGGTCGTGGGCGTGAGGGCAGGGACTGAGACTGCGCACCCTTCGCGATGGCAGCGGTTCCGACCGTGTATCTGCGCGGCCTGCGGTGAGGGCGGCAGCTGCGCGGCGCGCTGGCGGCTCGGCAGCGGACTCCAGCACGAGATCCCAGCTGCGCGGCGAGCCCGTGGATTGAAAGAGGAGCGGAGGGGCGGCGCTGCGGGCGCGCACCCGATGATCCAGGCGGGGAACTCCCCCAGGCTGAGGTATGCGTAGCTGTACGCGCTGCCGGCGCTGCCCTTGGACCCGGCCGCACGTGATCCGAACTCAGCGTCTGCGTGGAGGCGAGCGAGCCGTTGGGCGCCGCACGCTGTAGGGCGGCGAGCGGGACCCCGGGCCCGGACGGCGCACAGCTGCGCCCCTGCGTGAGTGGCATGCAGGCCGCACTGCGGCAGACAGGGGGACAGCGGACCAGAGTCCGGAGAAGATACAAAACACTCCAGCAAAGATGAAAGAGATCTGATCAGAGGTCAGGACCCAGCTGCAGGGCACGCTCAAAGCTAAGCTGCGGAGCGCACGACGACCGACGGCCCCGCCGTCTGCGGCAGTCGGTCAGGCGGATCGCATCCGCGAGCGCGGCGCGGCGCGGTGCGGTCGCATGCGCACCTGCGCAGCCACCTTCCCGCTGAGGATGTAGACCCCGGCACCGATTATCCCGCCTCTGTGAAGGGGCGTCAGGTGCCGGCGCGAAGGACAGCATGCGCTAGCGCGGTGTAGATCAATCAGATAGCTCGGTCGCACATGCCGAAACACATCAGATCTGCGCTCGTGTGAGCCGCGACGGCGCCGGCGGCCACGGAGGTCGAGCAAGCGCGACGCACCGAACCAATTAAGCACTTTCGGCATGCTCGCATGGAGCTCGTCGTGCGCGTGCGCCGGTCCATCCGCGCTGTCCGGCTCCCACTGCAGCTTCTTTCTGCTCAATGCGGGCAAGACCCGGGCGAGGAACGCGGGCCGCTGGACGGCCACCGCGCCGTCGTGCGCTCGGCCGTTCATGGTGACTGCGCCCTTCGTGCGCGGCTTTGGACACTATACCCGGGCGCGGCTTGGTTTCATGGAGCGATCCCTTCTGCGCATTGATAACACATGCACGCTAGCTGCGGACAACGCAAGAGCTAGCTGCGTCGGTACCGCTGGCATGCGCACTCGCTCGCGCTGACGGCCTCGCCGCGAGCAGGGCCTGGATATGCTGTAGCTGTCGAAGCCCGTGGAGCGGCCGTAGCAGAGCAGGGGCGGGGGGGCGCCCGGGGCGGCCTCGGGGGCGGGCCCCGGGGCGCACCAGTCGTTGAGGTGGTCGTGGCCGCAGGCGATGAGGGCGGGGCTGATCTGGCGGGAGAGAGCCCCGTAGAGGCCCTTGAAGCGGAAGGCGGGGCAGACCTCCTCGCCCTGCGTCCCCACGCAGGCCGGCCCCGCGCACGCCCCTGATCTCATCTTGCGTGCGATCCCTTCAGCTCTGATCTCATCTTGCGTGCATAGCCCTCGCCCGGTCCTGTGCCGCAGCTTCCGCCAGCTAGCTGCGTGCACTAATTTGTGCGTGTCCCCTGTTTCTGTTCGGTTTGCAACTGCGCCATGACAGATGTTCCAGCTAGCAGCTCACATCATGCCGCGTGAAGTGCGCGGGATTAGCTTCTCAAGCAAGAGGCGCATGCGACGACTGGCTAGCTCGCAAGCTCTCGCTTGAGGCAAGGGGTCTCAAGAAGCTTACACTGCCAGTTCCGGAATACCGCAGGAACCTGATTACTGCGCCTAGGAATAAGCTGCTGCACTACGCACATGCGCACTACTACCTAGCGACGAATTTACGAGATCTGTGCTACGAAGATGGTATACCGCCCCAAGCTGCCTAGCTAGCGTACCACAGACGACCGCTTTGGGATCCGAAGAAAAAGAGGTGTCAAAAGACACCGTATGGTAGGAGCGGCAACGAGATTTACTCGGCCGAAGACTCGCCCTTCTTGCCCTTGCCGTCGCCGGTCTTCTTGGGCAGGAGCACCGCGTGGATGTTCGGGAGAACACCACCGCTGGCGATGGTCACATTGGCAAGGAGCTTGTTCAGCTCCTCGTCATTGCGGATCCTGCGCAGAGCCATCTTGAGCTCAGAGCAGTGCATGGCGGAAAGCAAGTGAGCTGGACGCACGCGAGCTGGATGTGGCGCGGGATGATGCGAGTCTTCTTGTTGTCGCGGGCGGCGTTGCCGGCGAGCTCAAGAATCTCGGCGCACATGTACTCGAGCACGGCCGCCAGGTACACCGGGGCACCGGCACCAATGCGCGAGGCATAGCGGCCCTTCTTGAGGAGCGACGCCAGACGACCGACTGCGCACCGAGATGTAAGCGCGCTGCAAGTGCAACTATCCTGCTGCTGCGATAGCTGCCTACGAACCAGGGAACTGAAGGCCGGCCTTGGTCGAGCGGCTGACCGCCTTGCCCTTCTTCTCCTTGCCACGGCCACCCTTCGCCGCCTTGGGCTTCTCAGTCGCCTTGTCCGCCATTGTGATACGAGAGAGAGAGGTAAGAGTACGAGGTGCGAGGGTGTGTGCAGCTCGGCGGTGAGCGCGGCAAGTCGACCTGCACCAACTTTCAAACTTGGGACGAAAAACGACTTTTTTCGACACGTCACAGGCCGCGTCCGAACATTTTGCTTTTTTGATAGTTTCGAGGAAGCTCTCGCGTGACCCAGCATTTTTCTTCTGGCGACCTAAACGTTTTTTTGTGCAGCCTCACCGGCGCATGCGCATGCGCAGCTATACGTATACAGCCTATACTCTAGCTAGCGCAGCGCGCTAGCGATAGTACTATAGCTATACTGCGCCGCGCGGCCGGCCGGGCCGGGGACCGTCGGACCGGCGCCGGCGCGGCGCCGGCGCCGGCGGCCGCGGGCCGCGCGCGCGCGCGCGCGGGCCCGGCGGCCGGGCCGGGCCGCGGCGCGCTCGGCGCCGCGGCCGCGCGCGCGCGCGGCCGGCTGCGCATGCGCATATATGCGCATGCGGCCCGCGGCCGGGGCGCGGCGTGGCCGCGGCGCTATCGATCGCGACACAGCGCTTCAAAGTCCCGAAAAAAAGTCGGCTTGACCAGGAAAAAAAGACTGGTACCCCCACACAAACTGTGGGAGGACCACCGACGCATCTCGCGCGAGCGCTGGCGACTGCAATCGTCTCAGATCGATGCGCTGAGCAAACGGTTGCATGCGCGTCCCAGCCCGCCCACTACCAGCTTTGGAACGGGTCAAAAGTAGGTCCGCGTTCAAACTTCCCGAGCACTGCTACTCTAACGCATGCAACCGTTTGCAGAACATAACAAGAGCCGCTGATTCCGCTTGAGAGCGGCGGCGGCCGGGCTACTTTTGGTCCTTCCTTCTTGGTCAGGCTCTAGCAGTGTAGACCACAGCCCCAGCCGTGGACCCTCGCCGCACTCGACAGCGAGCGGCCTACGTGCGCATCGATCAGCAAAGCCGGAAACTGCAACAGGCGGCCGGCGAGCGCACCAGGATAGCAAGGCGCGGAGGTGCAATGGTGGTCATCCTGGCCATTCCGGCGGCGCTCGCTGCATCCCGGCAGTTTAGCCAGCTTATGTCGACAATGAAGTGGTTTCATACCGTAAAAGCGCACCAAGACACGCCGTGGGCGCCGTGGTTGTGAACTGGCTGCAGGTCTCTAACTGGTGGTGCACAGTCAGCGGCGCGGAGCGAAGCGCCTGGGCCGGGGGGCAGCGCGCATAGTTAACATCTAACATATAGAAAGAGAAGCATGCACTTCCGGGCGGCGGGGCTCAGTTTCCAGGTCGCCGGTCCGCGAACCACCCCCCTTGGCGCGGCGAGGCCGGGCGCGCCACCCGCTGCGTTCCGGCGGGTCAGAGCTTGCACGCGGATAGTAAACATGTATTTCGAAGTGGTGGCGTACCGCTAGAGCAACCTGGCGTCGGAGAAGAGCGAGGCGCAACCGAAACGCGATGGGGGCCAACTGATCTGGGGCGCGCGACCGCTTCCCGTGAGCGGAACCGAGCCACGACCGCTGGAGAAGGTACGCACATGGATAAGAGAGCCCTCGAACGCATACAGGGTGAGCGGCGCCGCGTTGGTGGTGCAGGCGTAGGACCGCCGGGAGGCACCCCTCCGTCCCAACACGCAGATGCTGCGCGGGCGGCTCAGATCGCAGCTAGTGGATGGATATGCATCAAGAAGCCCAGAAAGACACCTGCGGGTGAGCTGCGCCCAAAGATCCGAAAGTCGCTCCTGGCTTCCGCGCCCGAGATGCGCTGCCGGGCTGCCGGGCGCGCGTGAAGCGCCCGGAAGTGATGTACTACGTCCGGAAAGAGTGCTTGTCATGCCGGCTGGTCGGTAGATACGTCCGATGCGCCGCCGGCCTCAGCTGCCGATTCCTGGGCGGGCGGGCGATCCGGGCGACCTCGGGCGGCTAGGACCCGCCCAATCGATGTTATCTAGACAATACTACTCGCTGCCAGAGCGGGAGGCGATGGCGTGGAGATTGCGTTCGCCGTGCCGGCAGCGCAAGGCAAGCGCTAAAGCCCAAGTTGTACCCCCTTTGGGGGGGAATAAGCCAAGTCGTTTCCGGACGAAAAAAAGGACTTTGAAGCGCTGTGCGACGTCCGCGCCGGCGCCGGCGCCGCGGCCGACGCGTACGTCGACGTGACGGCGCCGGCGCCGGCGCCGGCGATCCGGCGCTCGTGCGCTCGCGCTCGCGCTAGCGCAAGCGCTACTATAGCGCTAGCTAGTACTAGGCTACTAGGCTAGCCGCTGAGCGCTAGCCGCTGAGCGCTCGAGCCCGCCGGCGCTGCAGCTGAGGCCGCGCGCGCGCGGCGCCCAGCCCGCGCGCGCCGGCGCGCGCCGCGCCGCCGGGCCGGCCGCGCGCGCGCGGACGTCGCGATATCGATCGCGCGCGTTCACGGATCTAGTTCACGGATATCGATCGCGACGCGCGGAATCCCCGCCGCGGATCCGGAGCTAGTTCACGATCAGAGCTGCTCACACGCGTATACGTACGTGCACTGCGACTAGCCTAGCTATATATAGTAGCTATAGCTTTAGTACTCGGCATATGGCATGGCGCCAGCATCCAAGATGCGATGCTGCAACTTCGCACCCCAGCGGGCCTGAGCGCTCGATTCGACACACGGTATGCACGACAGACGAAACGCGGCGGAAAGGGTCAACATGAAACGAGGTAGACGTCACTGCCGCTTCTCGGGGTTGGCGCGGTGGTCGACGATAACGCTGCCGAGCAGGTCGCCGACGCCGGCGGAGGCCGAGGGGCCGGCGACGGGCGCCTCGTCCGCGTTCTTGCGCCTCCGCATGAGCTTCTGCACCTCGAGCTCGTCCTGGTTGGCGAGATGGTGTTGCACCGTGCTGTTCACGATGCTGGCGGCGGGGCTCAGGCCGGCGGGGCGCCGGGGCGGTGCGGCGCGCACCTGAGGAGGAAGAAGGCGACCATGAGGGCGATGAAGACCTCCCAGAGGGCCTTGATCGGGTTCTCCCGCTTCGGCTCCGCCCCGGCCGCCTCGCCGGCCCCCTTGTTGATGTACGTCTCGTGCAGCCGCTTCTTCTCGTTCTGCGCGGCGGTCGGCCGAGGCGGCGAGGCGGGCCGGGGCCGTTCGGGGGGCGGGCCTCGAGCCAGGCGGTGAAGGTGCCGGAGAGGAAGGGGAGGCAGAACTCGACGGCGCTCGCGAGGGCCTGCAGGTGGTTCTGGCTGAACACCGTGATCACGAAGATCGACTGCGCGGGGCCGCGTCGGACGCGCCGGCGGCGGCCGGGGCGGGTGCGGGGGCGGGTGCGGGGGCGGGGGCGGGGGCGGGGGCGGGCCTGGATGGAGACTTTGATGACAGCCTTCCCAATGAACGTGGCGCCGAAGAACTGCGCGGCATGAGCGAGGCCTGCCGCCTGCCCGCGGGCCAGGGGGCCCCGACCTTGTAGAATGGGATGAGGAAGTGCCCGCACATGAGCCCGGCGAGGTCGAAGAGGGGGTTCGGGATCTGCCGGCGGACGTGAGGGGCGGCGGCGGGGGCGGCGGGAGCGCGCACGGAGGCGAAGAGCAGGATGCCGAGGAAGCCGAAGGACTGGAGGCCCTGGTACACGCGCCGCTTCAGGCGCTCCAAAGTGGGCACCTGTCGGCGCGCCCTCGGACGGCGCAGGCGGGGAGCGGGGCGGGCGGGCGGGCCTTGGCGTCGTTCTTGCGCTGCCCGGCGGGCTCGTCGAGCCCGAGGGCCTCCAGCTCCTCCAGCTTGTCCCCGGACAGTCGCGCTGCCGCAAGGGGGGCATCTCGGTGGCGCCCAGGGAGGAGGGCGGCGGGGCGGGGCACCGGCCCGGGCGACGAAGTAGGGCGGGAGCTCGCCGATGGCGGTGCCGGCGCCCCACAGGAAGGCCTCAAGCTGCACGCTCCGCAGGATCGCCCAGAGGCTAACGGGCGACGCGCTCGCCACCGCCTCCGACGGGCACGCGAACGACCCGTCCTTGGCGCGCAGAAGGGCCGTCGTGTTGCACTCCGTCGCGGCGAGAGTATATTGGGCGATGTAGGGGCCGAGGTATAGCACAAAAGTGTGCAGGCCCGTGCCTGCAGGGCCAGTCAGCGCTCGCCGCGAGCGGCCACAGGGCGCCGGCACGAACCAAGCCCGATGGAGGACAGAACGCCGAGGCCCACCCACCAGATGACTAGCTTTATGAACTCGACCGCCTGCTCGACCATCTGTGGTGCCGCTCGCCCCGCGCACGAACGAGGGATGGCCGGGTGGCGCGCACGGCCTCGTGCTTGCCGGGCATGGTCAGGATGAGCGCGAAGCAGCCGAGGAAGAAGACCGACAGGAACAGGAGCACAAGATGCAGACGAAGGAATGACATAAGGTGCCGCAGCTTCGTCAGAATCACCAGGCAAAAGATGTACAGCGTCTTGACGGGCGAGCGCAGCATGTTCACGTTCTGCCGGGCGATTCGCTGCTGCTCTCGGAGTCGCTGAACTTCCTCTGCGAGGCGGACTGACATCAGCACGCGGCGTGGGGAGGATGGGGGGCGCGCACCCGCGAGCGCCGCATCGTCGGAGTCGCCCTTCTTCCGCATTGCCGCACGACCCCTTCCGCGCGATGTGCTGCGCTCCCGCGAGCTAGAGCCCGACCGGGCGCCGGCGGGCCGCCCGCGCGGCCGGGATTGGGAGCGGCCTCCCGACTTCGACCTGTCGTCGGCTTGCTGGGCTTGCTGTGTTGTGCGCTTGCGGAGATTCCGGCCTCGCTGCTGCTCGCTCGTGTCCATCAACGGCCGCTGGCGGCGCGGCGAAGCACGAGTAGCCGTACCCCTCTCTCGATGTCGTCTGCGTTCCAGCTCGCCGCCCTGGTGGCGCGGCCCGTCGGCGGCGATTCCGTCGCGTTGATCCAGGCGCCCGGGACCTGCGCAAACACCCCGCGGCGCCTCCGGAGCAAGTTCGGCGGCCGCCAGCTCCAGTTCGCCGCGGCGCCCAGCGCGCCGTCGTTTGTCGCGGAACGCACGTTCTCCGTCAGCGCAGAGGCCAACGCGCCTATAGCCTCGGACAAGAAGGTCAGATTGATCAGTGGAAAGAATCTGCCAGCGGCTCGAGCTTGACCCCTCGCGCACGCAGGAAGTCTCCCAGGCCGTCGAAAGCCTCTACGACGTGTTTCCGTACCCGCCGGAACCCATCCTCGACGGCCCGCCGCCCGGTACGCGGCCGCTCGAGCTGGCCTAACGCCGCTCACCTCCCGCGCCGCTGCGTGCAGGCTACAACTTTCGGTGGCACTATGAGTCGGCGTACGCGTTCTGCTACAAGCAGCTCCCGCCCCGCCGCGACCGGCCCGTCCGAATCCTCGACGCTGGCTGCGGGACGGGTGCGGGCCTCCGCCGGCGCCGCGCCTGCGCGTCCTGGACGCGAGCGGGTCCGGGTGCAGGGAACTGCGCTGATTTCCTGGCGCACCTGAACCCGTCGGCGGCGGTGACCGCCGTGGACCTCTCCTCGGGCGCCCTCAAGGTCGCGCGCGAGCGGGTGCGCGCGCGCGGCGCCCCGGGCCCCGCGGCCCCCGCGCGGGCTGACTGGGGCGGCAGTGGACGCGCTCGGGGGTGTCGGAGCGGATCGAGTCGCACCACATGAGCCTCTGCGACGTGGCGCAGCTCGTCGGGGACGATCCCACCAAGAAGTTCGACTACATCAACTGCGGCGCGCCCGGGGCCCCGTCCCGCCCCGCCGCCCGCCGCCCCTCGGCCTAGCCTCACGCGGATGCGGCAGTGGGCGTGCTGCACCACCTGCCGGACCCCGTGGAGGGCCTGCGGGCGCTGGAGAGCGTGCTGGCGCCCGGCGGCGTGATGCACATCTTCGTCTACGCCGAGCTCGGCCGCCACGAGATCGCCCTCATGCAGGCCTGCCCCGCCCCGCCCCGCCGGCCCGCGGACAGGGCGGCGGGGGCTGAGAGGGGGCGAGCAGAAGGCGATCGCGCTGCTGCAAGGGGAGAAGCGGGGCGACTTCGTGGACGGGGTCGACGTCGGGCGGCGCCTCTTCAAGGCCCTCCCCAAGGAGAACCGCCTGCGCGTGCGGGAGGAGACGCGGTGGGCGATGGAGAACAAGAAGGACGAGACGTTCGCGGACATGTACGTGCACCCGCAGGAGGTGGACTACAACGTGGAGACGCTCTTCGAGTTCGTCGGGGCGTCGAAGCTCGACTTCCTGGGCTTCTCGAACCCGGACGCGTGGGAGATCAAGCGGCTCGTGGGGGCCGACGCCGGCCTCCTGGAGCGCTTCGAGGCGATCCAGGACCCCCGCAAGCGCTACCGCCTCATCGAGCTCCTCGACCCCGAGGCCGTCACCCACTTCGAGTTCTTCCTCGGCCAGCCCCCGGCCCCCGCCCTCCCCGACTGGTCCTCCGACGCCCTCCTCGCCGCAGCCGTCCCCGAGCTGAGCGCCTGCATGCACGGCTGGCCCTCCAACAGCCTCATGGACTACGACTACCGCCTCGTCACCATCAGCGAGGCGCAGCGGGCCTTCATGGCCGCCTGCGAGGCGCAGACCGCCCAGGCGCCCATCTCGCTCTTCGGGCCGGGCGGCGTGACGGGGGCGGGGGCGCTGCGGGAGGTGGACCCGGCGGGGCGGCGGACGGTGGCGGAGCTGGCGGCGGAGAGCGGGGCGAGCCTCGCCGACGTCCGCTCCCTCGTCGACTCCAGCCTCGTCCTCCTCTCCCCCGCCAACTAGGCGATCGCGATCCCCCGCTATCGTCTACATCAAGTAAAGGCAGGCACGAGCGTTGATGAGTGCGTATACAGAGCGGGGGGCGGGGGGGGTGGGGAGAGGGGCGGGGGCCGGCTAGAGCTCCTTGTCGTCGGTGCGGCCGGAGCGGATGATGGCGCGGACGCCGCCGGCCTCGTGCATGTTGTCGAGCTCGCCGAGGCCCCCCATGCCGAAGTCCTTCTCCGCCTTGGGGGCCGCCTTGGGGGACGGCACGTCCGACTTGACGAGGGCGGCCGAGGGCGGGGCCTCGGGGGCCGGCGCCGCCGGCTCCGCGTGCCGCTTCTCGCCCTTGGGGAAGGAAAAGCCCTTCAGGGGCGACTCGCCGGCGACGAGCGCCGCCGCCGCCGCGAACTGCGGCTGCACCACCGCCTCCCGGTGGTGGTACTCCCGGCTCCGCTCTGCCCCCGCGTGAGCCGCGGCGCGGGGCGGGGGGGTCGGGGGCGGGGGCGGGGGCGGGGGCGGGGACGGGGCACCGCCGGACATGAAGCCGAAGCCGCCGCGGGCGCGGGCCTCGGCGGTCGCCTCGGGGTCGACGGGCGGCTTCTTGGCGTCGCCGCTCCCTTCCGTCTCGCTGCTGTGCCGCGAGCGCTCGCGGCGCTCCCCGCTGATCATGCCGAAGCCGCCGCCCGCGCGGGCGGCGGCGACGGTGGCGGGGTCGACGGGGACGAGGTCGGCGTGGCCGACGACGGCCTTGTGGTCGCCCTCGGGGTGCCGCCGCTCGCCGGAGAGCATCGAGAAGCCGCCCCGCGCCAGCGCCTCCTTCGCCACCGTCGCGTCCACGGGGACGAGGTCGGCGTGCCCCACGGGGATCGTCGGCTTCTCCTCGCCCTCCGAGGTGCGCCGCGTGCGCCGCTCGCCGACCAGGCCCCACCCGCCGATCGCCGCCGCCACCGCCGCCGCGTCCACCGGCGCGAGCGCCCGCCCCGGCGTCCCCGCCGACTCCCCCTCCGTCTCGCTGCTGTGCCGGCTGCGGCGCTTCTCCCCGGAGCTGCGGCGGGGCGTCGGGGACGGCGGGGCAGGGCGGGGCGGGCGGGGCGGACACGAAGCCGAAGCCGCCGCGGGCGCGGGCGTCGGCGACGGCGGCGGGGTCGACGGCGACGACGGCCCCCGCCTGCGCGTCCTCCGCCTCGCTGTTCTTCCGCGAGCGCCGCTCCCCCACCGGGAACACGAAGCCTGGCGCGCGCCCCGCCTCAGGGCCGCAGGGCCCGCGGCGCGGGGCGCGGGGCGGGGCGGGCGGACCGCCGCGCTGTTTGTCCTGCTCGGTGATGGCCTTCTGCTCCTCGGGGGTGGGGGCCATGCGTGTGAAGTTGCGGAAGAAGCTGGCGCTGTGCGCGAGGGAGAGGGTCTTCGAGGCGTCGTCGCCCTGGCTCTCCGACATCGTGCGGCGGCGCTCGCCCTCGAGGAAGCCGAAGGCGCCCTGGTTCGCCTGCACCTGCTGCGGCGACGGCGGCGCGCCCAGCGCCCGCGGCGAGGCCGTCGCCGTCGTCCGGCGCTCTCCCTGCAGGAAGAAGGAGCCGGCCGTCGCCGGCGGCGCCCCCGCCGGGCTCCCCGGCGCCCGCTCCGTGTACACCGCCGCCGGCGCCGGCGCCCGGCGACGCTCTCCGGTGAAGCTGAAGCCGCCGCGCGTCTGCGCCGACTCCTCCCCGGGCACGGGCGCCGAAGCGGCCGGCGCGAGCGGCTGCGGCTGCGGCGAGGTCGGGGCCCCCGACGTCGTCCGCCGCGTGCCCGAGAAGCTGAACCCGCCCCGCTCGGGGCCCGACGCCTGCGCCGGCTGGGCCGCGGCGGCCCCCTCGGCGCCCTGCGGCGGGACGAGGCGCTGGGGCTCGCCGGGCAGGGCGAAGGTGCTGCCTCGGAAGAGGTTGAAGGCCTTGCCACTCAGACCGATCTTGCCCTTCGCCTCGTTCTTCTCGTTCTTCTCGGGGCCGTCGTGCACCAGCTCCGACCCGCGCCCTGCGCCCGCCTCAGCCCGCGCCGACCCTGCCCGGCGTGGCGCGTACGCGAGTTGGGCTCCACCGGGTGCGGCGCGGGCACTTCCGTTGTGTTGTGGACCTCGGTCCAGCGACCTGGAGACCTCGTCAGTAGCGGGCCCTGCGAAAGCGAGGCGGGCCGTGCGTACGGCCTGGGAGCATGCCGTGCAGCGAGTCCATCAACGAGTGCTTCGCGGAGCCTATAGAAAGAGAAAGTAAAAGAGAAAATGAGGCTTTTGTGCGGCTCATTCCGGGACGGCGGCCGCGCACCCTCCTGGCCGGGCGGAGCGGTGACCGATACGGCCACCTTGTGCGCTGCGAGCTCGACGTCAGCCGGACTGAACGTCAGCGATCACTGACAAGGCATGCCTTCATGCGCGGCGGGGTGGTCGTTCGACTGCGCGGCGTGGTCAAAGCTCGCAGCGAACTCGGTGCCGCGTACGGCGAACCTTTGCCGGCGCAGCTGGACCACCAGAGCCCGACGAACCCTTGCCAAAACTACCCGAGAACCACGACATCGCGCCGAATCCCCCTCAACCGCGCTCGGTGCACACTGCGACCGATCTAATGATGAGAGGCCGCGGGCCGTTTCGGCTCGGCGGGGTTGGGATGCAGCGCGCTCAGGCGGCACGCACAAGAACCTAACTCCGCTCCTGCGCGCCAGTCCTGCGCGCGTTGCGGTACCCGCACCTCACTATTACTTTTTGCGGTGATGCTGTACCCCAACCAACCTCACCCCCATGGGCCGCCTGGGCGACGCGTACGCGTACGACCTGCGCATGCAGTGCATGCTGCAGCGCTAGCGCGCATGCGCATGCGCAGTCACTGAGTGCCGGCGCCACGGTGCGCACATGCGGCACGCGAGGCGGATTCGAATTCGAATTCCGATTCGATAGCTTATCATAGTATAGTCGACCTGCGGCCGCGGGCTTCATGATCATGACCGTCACGGCGTCGGACGCGTACGTTCGAATTCCTCGAGCGTTCGCCGAGTCGAGCCGAGCGGCGCCAGCGCCGGGCCCCCGGCGGCCCCCGCCGGCCGCGGCGCCGGGCCCGAGTCTCATGATCATGATCATGATCCGAGCGCTAGCGCTAGCGCCAGCGCCGATCGATATCCCGAGCAATAATCGATCGATATCACGATATCGCGATATCGATCTTCGAATTCAACTTGATATCACGAAAAGGCTTGAGCCTTGAGCCAGCGCCGACGACGATGGACGACGACGTCGACGTCGACGTCGACGGCCGCGGCGGTACGTATATCGAGTTCACTCAGGAACTGTCAGCTGCAGTCCGACGGTCACCGTGCACGTGGCACGTGCACATCTACAAATTGACGAGTGAAGCGATTTATGATCATCGAATTCACAGATCACCGGATGCCGAGCGCGCGCCGCGCGGGCTAGCGCTTGATCCGATGATCATGATCATGATCGTTATAGCGCTAGCGTTATAGCGCTAGCTATAGCTATAGCCGCTGAGCTATAGCTTGCAATTAAAAAAAATTTAGCTCAAGCTGTGCCACTCAGTGTGACTGGGCCAGGCTGAAATCGGACTTTGCAAGACCGCCGGACATTGCTTTTTTGAAATTGCGAAGTTGCGCTATGATCATGATGCGCATGCAGCCTGGCAGCGCTTCGGCTCTCTGAAATTGACGATTCAACGATTCCACTTCAAGGAGCCGACGGCGGGGTCGCTTAGCAGCTAACCGAGCTTCTCGGCGAAGAGGAAAGGGGGCGGGCGGGTGGGCGGGGGGAGGCGCAGGAGGGCCCCCCATGTGGCGCGGAGGCGCCAGGCGAGGAGGAGGTAGAGGCGGAGGGCCTCGAGCAGGGCGTCGTAGAGCGCGAGCCGCGCCCGCAGCGCCCCCAGCTCCAGCGTGAACCGCGCCCCCGCCACCAGCGCCCGCGCCGCCCCCACCGGGCACCCTGCGCCCCCCGCCCCGCCCGTGAGCGGCCTGCAAATCCTTGCCCCCCGGGGGGTGCGGGGGAGGGGGCCTGTGCCTGGAGGACGGGGTGGCATCGGGCTGTAGAGACCGCGGAGCGAGTACTGCGGCAGCGCTCGGCTGGGGGAAGGGGGCGGGGTGGGAGCTGCGCGACCGGGCGGACCTCGGCCATGATGGCGAAGCGGTTGGCGGGGGCCCCGAGGTCCTTGTTGATCGCCCGCAGGAAGTTGCTGCCCCCCGGGCGTCAGCGCAGCATCGAACTGAAGCGGCGCGGCGCGGCGCGGCGCGGCGCGCTTGGTGCGGAGGACGAGGAGCATGTCGCGGGGCAGGTCCCGCAGGAACTCCACGAAGTCCCCGTGCCCGATCCCAGCGCCCTGCAAGCCCTCAGAGAGGCCCCCGGCCGCCGCGCGGGGGCGGGGCGCACGCGGAGCTCGGCGCGGAGGCGCTTGATCTCCTCGCGGGACATCTTGTGGCTGAGGTCCGTGCCCCGCCGCGCCACGCTCGACCACGGGCGCTGGACGAGGAAGAGCGGGAGGAGGGCCGCGTAGCGCTCTGCGCCGAGGGCCCGGGCGGAGCGGAGGAGGGCCGCCTCGTCGCGCCGCACGAGGGCCTGCCAGAGGGCGCAGTACTCTCGCCGGAACCCGGGCTCCAGCTCCCGGTACAGCTGCGCCCGCGTCGGCGCCCCGCCGGCGCGGCGCGGCGCGGCGCGGGGCGGGAGGCCGGCTTGCCCCGTGGTCGAGGAGGACGACCTGGTAGCCCCCCGGGGCCTGCGGCCAGCGCCGCACCAGCAGGTTCCCCGGGCTGGCCGGGGTCGTTGGCCGGCGGGGCGGGGCGCGGGGGCGGGGGCGGGGGCGCGGACTGGGGGTCGCAGTGGACGTGGCCGTCGATGAAGATCATCTTGGAGAAGACCTCGAGGAGCGTGCGCGCGACGCCCCGCGGCGCGATCCCCGCCCCCCGCATCCCCTCCAAGTCCGTGATCTTGTGCCCCTCGATGAACTCCATCGTCAGCACACGGTGCGAGCACCAGCGCTGCCCCCCGGCGTCACGTCGGCCCGGCCCAGCGGGGTCAAGGGCGGGGCGGGGCGGGCGGGGGGACCCAGTAGACGTCGGGGATCTTGAGGTTGGGGATGGCGGCGAGCTGCTTGGCGACGCGCTCCGCCGTGCGGCCCTCCAGCTCGAAGTCGAGCTCCCGCACCAGCGCCGCCCGGAACTCCGGCACGATCCACTGCAGGCTCAGCTCCGGCCACATCCACTCCACCCCGCGGACGAGCGTCTGGCGGGCAGCTCGGAGTGCGCGGGGCTGGCGGCGGGGGCGGCGCGCGGCGCACGCGGATTGTGAACATGTCGCCCTGCAGCTGGATCCGCAGCTTCGGGTACTGCACCTGCCGCGCGCCTCGGGAGGGCGAGGGGACGGGGGCGGGGGGCGGGCGGGCCTTGACGGCGACGAGGCGGCCGTCGTGGAGGCGGGCGCGGTGGACCTGCGCGAGCGAGGCGCTGGCGATCGGCTCGGGGCCGAACTCGCGGAAGACCTCCCCGAGGCGCTGCCCGAAGTCCTCCCGGAACACCCGCTCCATGTCGTTCGCCCGCGCCGGCGCCACCTGGTCCTGCAGCTGCGCCAGCACCCGCGTGTACTCCGCCGGGATCGCGTGGTTCAGCGTCGACACGTGCTGCCCCGCCTGCGCCCGCCCCGCCCCGATCAGCCGCCGCCAGAGGGCCGCGGGCGCGCGCGTGGACGGATCCGCCCACCTTCGTGAATATCCCCTTGTGCTCCCTGCAGAGCTCGAGGATGCGCTCCGCGGAGCGCGTGTGCAGCTCCGACTTGAGCCGCTTCTCCTCCTCGGGATCAAGCGAGTCCGAGTTGCGCAGCGTCCACTTGTAGTCGAGGCTGACGTGCGCCGCGACGGCGCCCGCCCGCAGGAAGCGGATCCCGCCCTCCAGCGACGTGATTGCATCGTCCTCCTTGTCGTGAAGGAGCACCGTGGCCGCCGCGAGCCCGCCACCGGCCGCGGCGAGCAATGTCGCGACACGCGCTAGCATGCGCGCTCTAGCTAGCGATGAGCCGCCCGCGCGCGGACTCGAGAAGTCTTATATATAACTGTAATACTAGTTTATATTACTAGCTCTTCGCTTCACTAACTGTGCATGCGCCGGTTCGTCGGCCTCGGCGGCTCCGCAAGCCGCGTGCGCGGGTAATCGACGTACGCCCACACCGTGCGCTGCCGCGCACGCGAATAACGCGCCCCCGCGTCGGGAAGTCGCGTGTGACTTTGCGACGAAGTTTGCGTCCGGCAGGGGGTACAATCTCTAACGAAAGCGGGAGTTCGCCTCCGCGCGCGCTGTCCCCCGCCGACGCCCCGCCGCCTCGCTCGTCTCCGCGGGGGTGAGCCCGCCGACGTCAAACGCGGCACCAGCCCACGACACTGCACTTCGGCACACACACAGCCCACGACACTGCACTTCGGCACAGTTCGACATGCTTCGATACAGGCAGCGCTCGTCGGGCTCGCCGACGGCCGCAGAACCCTCCACAGCGCGGCGAAAAAAGGCGGCACAGGGCGGTGTCGCAGCGCTTGTAGGTGCGATGAGCGAGCGTCGCAGGCGCTGCGTGCGTAGGTGCGTCTCAATCAGTGACCGACCCGCAGGCGCCGCGTGCGTCCTCCTCGCGCTGCGGACTGTGTTGAACATGCTACCGGCTCCGCTCGGCATTCATTCATCGTGTGCGGAAGGTGCGGCTGGCAAGCGGTTTCCGCGGCGCCGCTGTGGCGCTCGCAGCTCGCCGTCGCTAACTACCAGTACCTAGTGCCGTACGTGGAGATGCACGCGCGGGTGCCGGACGCGCCGGGCGAGAACGCGGCGGAGTTCCGCATCCTGCAGATTACGGACCTGCATCTTACTACGGGGAAGGCGTGCCCCCAGACGGCGAAGAAGACGCCGAGCAGGGAGTCGGGGATCGCGGGCCTGCGGGGGGCGGACAGGGGCCGGGACTTCTGCGCGGACGAGCTCTCGTTCAAGGCGCTGGAGGCGCTGGCGCAGGCGGAGGACCCGGACCTGGTGGTCTTCACGGGGGACACGCTCTTCGGGGGGGAGAGCAGCGACCCGCGGGAGGTCCTCCGCCAGCTCGGCCGCGCCATGTACTCCATGGGCATGCGCTGGACCGTCCTCTTCGGCAACCACGACGCGTCCGCGCCCCGCCGCCCCGCCCCGCCACCCGCCCCCCGCCCCCCGCCCCCTCACCAAGGCGGCGCCTGCGGCCGCAGAGAAGGCGGCTTGAGCAAGGCTGCCGCTGCCTTCATCGAGAGGACCTTCGAGACTGCAGGCGAGCGCCCTCCCCGCCAGCCCGCCGGTGCGCGCGTGCGAGGCGGGGCGGGACAGTGCGGAAGGTGACGCCGCCGTTCCACCACGTGGTGCGCGTGCTGGGCCCCTCGGCGGCTGCCGACGCCATGCTCTTCCTCCTCGACGTCTCCGACGACGGCGCCTGGCTCTCCTCCGTCCTCTCCCTCGGCGACCACACCGCCGAGGTCGAGGAGTGGCTCCACCTCGCCGGCGCCTGCGCCCGCTCCGGCCGCCTCGTCCAGGCCAAGCACTTCCTCGAGGAGGAGGCCCGGCCCCGCGCCTCCGCCGCCGCCGGCCCGCCCCGCAGCTTCGCCGACGGCGCCAGCGTGCCCACGCCGGTGCCCCCGACGGCGGTCAACGTGACGATGATGCACATGCCGCTGCTGGAGTACCGGGGGGCGTGCGCGGGGCCGGCCTGCGTGGGGACGCAGGGCGAGGAGGTCTGCCCCGCCTTCCGCTTCAAGGGCCTCTACGGGGCTCTCTCCCGCCAGATCAGCCCCGCCCTCATCGCCTGCGGCCACGACCACCTCAACGACTGGTGCGCCCCGGGGCCCGCCCCCGAGGCCGCCCCGGGCGCCCCCCCGCCCCTGCTCTGCTACGGCCGCTCTACGGGCTTCGACAGCTACAAGCCCGAGCGCTTCACGCCCGCCGGCGGCTTCCTCCACGGCGCCCGCGTGATCGACCTCGCGTGGCCCCGGCGGCCCGCCCCCGGGGCCCCGCCCGTCGCCCTCTGCACCTGGAAGCGCCTCGTCAACGGCACCGCCATCGACCGCCAGTGCCTCGCGCCCGCCCCCGCCAGGTAGCAGCTACCGCAGCCTCCGCCAGCTACGTAGCAGGTAGCGTAGCGCTGGTTGAACCATCGATTTAGAGCAGACAAGAGTTGAGGGGGGTGGGCGGGGGGCCGGAGTGGGGCGTTGGGTGTTGGGCGGGACGGCGAGCGCGAGCGCGAGAGGGCTCGGAGGGAGAATCGAAGATGCGGTGTAAGGAAGGTGGCGTGAAGCGAGAGCGGTGCAGCGCTGGGCGGCTGGGGACATCAGGAGGCCGCCGGGCTGGGGCGGCAGGGAGGGAAGGGGGTTCAGGAGTTGGAGCGCGAGGGTCGACGTCCGGGGTGAGGCGAAGAGGGGAGGGGAGGGTTGAGCGGCGTGCGCAGGGCCTTACTTCTTCTCCGCGCCACCCTCCGCCGCTTTCCTTCTCGCCGCAACCTGCACAGCGCGCGTTCGCGGGGCTCAGCGACGCGGCGCCACCGACAGCAGGGCTCGGACTCGGAGGGCCCACCTCATCCAGAGTCCGCTGCAGCTCCGAGTTTCGGTACGTGGGGTTCACGATAGTGACTTCCTGTCTCTTCTTGCGCAGCATATCGAGGCCCTGCTCGCGGCGAGGCCTTCAGCGCGAGCGAGTGCTAGCGCGCGGCCCCGCAGCACGGCGGACCTCCTCGGAGGCCCCGACGCTCCAAGAGTTGACGAGCTGCATGATGCCCCAGCCAGCGACGATGGGCGTGACGAAGTAGAAGAGCCCGACGGCGAACAGCGCCCGCTTGTTCTGCGCCGCCCGCATAAGCGCCTCCATAGCTAGCCATCTCTCTCCGTCTGCCAGCAGTCGGCGGCGCGCGCCGATGCAGCCGGCACCGGCGCGCGTGCGGCGGCGAAGCAGCGCGCGCGCGCCACGCAGCCAGCGCACCTCGATCGGGTATTTCATGCTATGAATCTTCTCTTTAAGCGACACCATCTTTCGGTGCTCCCTGGCCGACGTGAGGGCTTCGTCGCTAAGGTGCTCCGACGTGAGGGGATACGCAGATCTGCAGCACTGGTGCTGCCGGGTGGCTGGTGCCGCGTTTGACGGCGGGGTGATAAGCCTAGTAAGCGACGAAGCATCGCGCAGTGCAGTGTCGTGGGCTGGTGCCGCGTTTGACGGCGGCGGGCTCACCTTAGGCGTATCTCTAGCGGCCGTGTACGCATGTCGTCGAGCTCGGCCCCGGTTTTCTGGGGAGGTCTCTCTGGCGCGCTGGGCGTGGCTCTCGGCGCGTTCGGAGCGCACGGTGCGCCGGCCGGCGCGTCTAGATCTCGCGTGATGTACTGAAACTCTCATGCGCAGGCTTGCGGAAGTCGGTCACGGACCTTAATTTGCTGAAGACCTGGGAGACGGCCGCTCACTACCACCTGATCCACAGCGGCGCCCTCGTTCTAGCGGGCCTCGTCGGGCCGCGTGGAGCCGGCGCGCCGACGGCAGCTCGCTTGTTCAGCGCTGGCATCGTCCTGTTTTCTGGCTCCCTCTACCTGCTGGTGCTCACGGGCATCAAGAAGCTTGGCGCCATCACCCCGTTCGGCGGCCTCGCTTTGATCG
>QPMI01000363.1:0-41788 GCA_004431415.1 Cyanophora paradoxa | reverse complement strand
AGACAGATGCATCCAAATCTCTCTAGGGGAATATGCACAAGGCGCTAGCCTTAGGCAGATGACCCACCCACCAGCAAGTCACTCCGTTACAGGCTGGAGGTTTGGGATCTGCCACAAAAAGACAGATGCATCCCAAATCTCTCTGGAGGAATATGCACAAGGCGCTAGCCTTAGGGAGATGACCCACCCACCAGCAAGTCACTCAGTCCAAGGCCCCAGGTTTCCAATCTGCCAGAAAATAGAAGACAGATGCACCCAAAAACTCTCTGGGGAAATATGCACAAGGCGCTAGCCTTAGGCAGATGACCCACCCACCAGCAAGTCACTCAGTTACAGGCTGGAGGTTTGGGATCTGCCACAAAAAAGACAGATGCACTCCAAATCTCTCTAGGGGAATATGCACAAGGCGCTAGCCTTAGGCAGATGACCCACCCACCAGCAAGTCACTCAGTTACAGGCTGGAGGTTTGGGATCTGCCACAAAAAGGACAGATGCATCCAAAATCTCTCTACGGGAATATGCACAAGGTGCTAGCCTTAGGCAGATGACCCACCCACCAGCAAGTCACTCAGTTGAAGGCCCCAGGTTTCCGATCTGCCAGAAAATAGAAGACAGATGCACTCCAAATCTCTCTGGGGAATATGCACAAGGCGCTAGCCTTAGGCAGATGACCCACCCACCAGCAAGTCACTCAGTTACAGGCTGGAGGTTTGGGATCTGCCACAAAAAAGACAGATGCATCCCAAATCTCTCTAGGGGAATATGCACAAGGCGCTAGCCTTAGGCAGATGACCCACCCACCAGCAAGTCACTCAGTTACAGGCTGGAGGTTTGGGATCTGCCACAAAAAAGACAGATGCATCCCAAATCTCTCTAGGGGAATATGCACAAGGCGCTAGCCTTAGGCAGATGACCCACCCACCAGCAAGTCACTCAGTCGAAGGCCCCAGGTTTCCAATCTGCCAGAAAATAGAAGAAGAATGCACCCAAAAACTCTCTGGGGAAATATGCACAAGGCGCTAGCCTTAGGCAGATGACCCACCCACCAGCAAGTCACTCAGTTACAGGCTGGAGGTTTGGGATCTGCCACAAAAAAGACAGATGCACTCCAAATCTCTCTAGGGGAATATGCACAAGGCGCTAGCCTTAGGCAGATGACCCACCCACCAGCAAGTCACTCAGTTACAGGCTGGAGGTTTGGGATCTGCCACAAAAAAGACAGATGCATCCAAAATCTCTCTAGGGGAATATGCACAAGGCGCTAGCCTTAGGCAGATGACCCACCCACCAGCAAGTCACTCAGTCGAAGGCCCCAGGTTTCCAATCTGCCAGAAAATAGAAGACAGATGCACCCCAAATCTCTCTGGGGAATATGCACAAGGCGCTAGCCTTAGGCAGATGACCCACCCACCAGCAAGTCACTCAGTTACAGGCTGGAGGTTTGGGATCTGCCACAAAAAAGACAGATGCATCCCAAATCTCTCTAGGGGAATATGCACAAGGCGCTAGCCTTAGGCAGATGACCCACCCACCAGCAAGTCACTCAGTTACAGGCTGGAGGTTTGGGATCTGCCACAAAAAAGACAGATGCATCCCAAATCTCTCTAGGGGAATATGCACAAGGCGCTAGCCTTAGGAAGATGACCCACCCACCAGCAAGTCACTAAGTCGAAGGCCCCAGGTTTCCAATCTGCCAGAAAATAGAAGAAGATGCACCCCAAATCTCTCTGGGGAATATGCACAAGGCGCTAGCCTTAGGCAGATGACCCACCCACCAGCAAGTCACTCAGTTACAGGCTGGAGGTTTGGGATCTGCCACAAAAAAGACAGATGCATCCAAAATCTCTCTAGGGGAATATGCACAAGGCGCTAGCCTTAGGCAGATGACCCACCCACCAGCAAGTCACTCAGTTACAGGCTGGAGGTTTGGGATCTGCCACAAAAAAGACAGATGCATCCCAAATCTCTCTAGGGGAATATGCACAAGGCGCTAGCCTTAGGCAGATGACCCACCCACCAGCAAGTCACTCAGTTACAGGCTGGAGGTTTGGGATCTGCCACAAAAAAGACAGATGCATCCCAAATCTCTCTAGGGGAATATGCACAAGGCGCTAGCCTTAGGCAGATGACCCACCCACCAGCAAGTCACTCAGTTACAGGCTGGAGGTTTGGGATCTGCCACAAAAAAGACAGATGCATCCAAATCTCTCTAGGGGAATATGCACAAGGCGCTAGCCTTAGGAAGATGACCCACCCACCAGCAAGTCACTAATTCGAAGGCCCCAGGTTTCCAATCTGCCAGAAAATAGAAGAAGAATGCACCCAAAAACTCTCTGAGGAAAATGCACAAGGCGCTAGCCTTAGGCAGATGACCCACCCACCAGCAAGTCACTCAGTTACAGGCTGGAGGTTTGGGATCTGCCACAAAAAAGACAGATGCATCCAAAATCTCTCTAGGGGAATATGCACAAGGCGCTAGCCTTAGGCAGATGACCCACCCACCAGCAAGTCACTCAGTTACAGGCTGGAGGTTTGGGATCTGCCACAAAAAAGACAGATGCATCCAAATCTCTCTAGGGGAATATGCACAAGGCGCTAGCCTTAGGCAGATGACCCACCCACCAGCAAGTCACTCAGTCCAAGGCCCCAGGTTTCCAATCTGCCAGAAAATAGAAGACAGATGCACCCCAAATCTCTCTGGGGGAATATGCACAAGGCGCTAGCCTTAGGCAGATGACCCACCCACCAGCAAGTCACTCAGTTACAGGCTGGAGGTTTGGATCTGCCACAAAAAAGACAGATGCATCCCAAATCTCTCTAGGGGAATATGCACAAGGCGCTAGCCTTAGGCAGATGACCCACCCACCAGCAAGTCACTCATTTGAAGGCCCCAGGTTTCCAATCTGCCAGAAAATAGAAGAAGAATGCACCCAAAAACTCTCTGAGGAAAAATGCACAAGGCGCTAGCCTTAGGCAGATGACCCACCCACCAGCAAGTCACTCAGTTACAGGCTGGAGGTTTGGGATCTGCCACAAAAAGGACAGATGCATCCAAAATCTCTCTAGGGGAATATGCACAAGGCGCTAGCCTTAGGCAGATGACCCACCCACCAGCAAGTCACTCAATTACAGGCTGGAGGTTTGGGATCTGCCACAAAAAAGACAGATGCATCCCAAATCTCTCTAGGGGAATATGCACAAGGCGCTAGCCTTAGGCAGATGACCCACCCACCAGCAAGTCACTCAGTCGAAGGCCCCAGGTTTCCAATCTGCCAGAAAATAGAAGACAGATGCACCCCAAATCTCTCTGGGGAATATGCACAAGGCGCTAGCCTTAGGCAGATGACCCACCCACCAGCAAGTCACTCAGTTACAGGCTGGAGGTTTGGGATCTGCCACAAAAAAGACAGATGCATCCCAAATCTCTCTAGGGGAATATGCACAAGGCGCTAGCCTTAGGCAGATGACCCACCCACCAGCAAGTCACTCATAAGGCCAGGTTCCATCTGCCAGAAAATAGAAGAAGATGCCCCAAATCTCTGGGAAATATGCACAAGGCGCTAGCCTTAGGCAGATGACCCACCCACCAGCAAGTCACTCAGTTACAGGCTGGAGGTTTGGGATCTGCCACAAAAAGACAGATGCATCCCAAATCTCTCTAGGGGAATATGCACAAGGCGCTAGCCTTAGGCAGATGACCCACCCACCAGCAAGTCACTCAGTCAAGGCCCCAGGTTTCCAATCTGCCAGAAAATAGAAGACAGATGCATCCCAAATCTCTCTAGGGGAATATGCACAAGGCGCTAGCCTTAGGCAGATGACCCACCCACCAGCAAGTCACTCAGTTACAGGCTGGAGGTTTGGGATCTGCCACAAAAAAGACAGATGCATCCCAAATCTCTCTAGGGGAATATGCACAAGGCGCTAGCCTTAGGCAGATGACCCACCCACCAGCAAGTCACTCATTTGAAGGCCCTAGGTTTCAAATCTGCCAGAAAATAGAAGAACGATGGGCCCCAAATATCTCTGGAGGAATATGCAAAAGGGGCTAGCCTTAGGCAGATGACCCACCCACCAGCAAGTCACTCAGTTACAGGCTGGAGGTTTGGATCTGCCACAAAAAGACAGATGCATCCAAATCTCTCTAGGGGATATGCACAAGGCGCTAGCCTTAGGCAGATGACCACCCACCAGCAAGTCACTCGTCAAGGCCCAGGTTCAATCTGCCAGAAAATAGAACAGATGCACCCAAATCTCTCTGGGGAATATGCACAAGGCGCTAGCCTTAGGCAGATGACCCACCCACCAGCAAGTCACTCAGTTACAGGCTGGAGGTTTGGGATCTGCCACAAAAAGACAGATGCATCCCAAATCTCTCTAGGGGAATATGCACAAGGCGCTAGCCTTAGGAGATGACCCACCCACCAGCAAGTCACTCAGTCAAGGCCCAGGTTTCCAATCTGCCAGAAAATAGAAGACAGATGCACCCAAATCTCTCTGGGGAATATGCACAAGGCGCTAGCCTTAGGCAGATGACCCACCCACCAGCAAGTCACTCAGTTACAGGCTGGAGGTTTGGGATCTGCCACAAAAAAGACAGATGCATCCCAAATCTCTCTAGGGGAATATGCACAAGGCGCTAGCCTTAGGCAGATGACCCACCCACCAGCAAGTCACTCATTTGAAGGCCCTAGGTTTCCAATCTGCCAGAAAATAGAAGAAAGATGGGCCCCAAATATCTCTGGAGGAATATGCAAAAGGGGCTAGCCTTAGGCAGATGACCCACCCACCAGCAAGTCACTCAGTTACAGGCTGGAGGTTTGGGATCTGCCACAAAAAAGACAGATGCATCCCAAATCTCTCTAGGGGAATATGCACAAGGCGCTAGCCTTAGGCAGATGACCCACCCACCAGCAAGTCACTCATTACAGGCTGGAGGTTTGGGATCTGCCACAAAAAGACAGATGCATCCAAATCTCTCTAGGGGAATATGCACAAGGCGCTAGCCTTAGGCAGATGACCCACCCACCAGCAAGTCACTAAGTCGAAGGCCCCAGGTTTCCAATCTGCCAGAAAATAGAAGACAGATGCACCCAAAACTCTCTGGGGAATATGCACAAGGCGCTAGCCTTAGGCAGATGACCCACCCACCAGCAAGTCACTCAGTTACAGGCTGGAGGTTTGGGATCTGCCACAAAAAGGACAGATGCATCCCAAATCTCTCTAGGGGAATATGCACAAGGCGCTAGCCTTAGGCAGATGACCCACCCACCAGCAAGTCACTCATTGAAGGCCCTAGGTTTCCAATCTGCCAGAAAATAGAAGAAGATGCGCCCCAAATATCTCTGGAGGAATATGCAAAGGGCTAGCCTTAGGCAGATGACCCACCCACCAGCAAGTCACTCAGTTACAGGCTGGAGGTTTGGATCTGCCACAAAAAAGACAGATGCATCCAAATCTCTCTAGGGAATGCACAAGGCGCTAGCCTTAGGCAGATGATCCACCCACCAGCAAGTCACTCGTTCGAAGGCCCCAGGGTTCCAATCTGCCAGAAAATAGAACACAGATGCATCCCAAATCTCTCTAGGGGAATATGCACAAGGCGCTAGCCTTAGGCAGATGACCCACCCACCAGCAAGTCACTCAGTTACAGGCTGGAGGTTTGGATCTGCCACAAAAAAGACAGATGCATCCCAAATCTCTCTGGGGAATATGCACAAGGCGCTAGCCTTAGGAGATGACCCACCCACCAGCAAGTCACTCAGTCAAGGCCCAGGTTTCCAATCTGCCAGAAAATAGAAGACAGATGCATCCAAATCTCTCTGGGGAATATGCACAAGGCGCTAGCCTTAGGCAGATGACCCACCCACCAGCAAGTCACTCAGTTACAGGCTGAGGTTTGGGATCTGCCACAAAAAAGACAGATGCATCCAAATCTCTCTAGGGGAATATGCACAAGGCGCTAGCCTTAGGAGATGACCCACCCACCAGCAAGTCACTCATTGAAGGCCCAGGTTTCCAATCTGCCAGAAAATAGAAGACAGATGCACTCCAAATCTCTCTGGGGGAATATGCACAAGGCGCTAGCCTTAGGCAGATGACCCACCCACCAGCAAGTCACTCCGTTACAGGCTGGAGGTTTGGGATCTGCCACAAAAAAGACAGATGCATCCAAATCTCACTAGGGGAATATGCACAAGGCGCTAGCCTTAGGCAGATGACCCACCCACCAGCAAGTCACTCCGATACAGGCTGGAGGTTTGGGATCTGCCACAAAAAAGACAGATGCATCCCAAATCTCTCTAGGGGAATATGCACAAGGCGCTAGCCTTAGGGAGATGACCCACCCACCAGCAAGTCACTCATACAGGCTGGAGGTTTGGGATCTGCCACAAAAAAGACAGATGCATCCCAAATCTCTCTAGGGGAATATGCACAAGGCGCTAGCCTTAGGCAGATGACCCACCCACCAGCAAGTCACTCATTCGAAGGCCCTAGGTTTCCAATCTGCCAGAAAATAGAAGCAAGATGCGCCCCAAATATCTCTGGAGGAATATGCACAAGGCGCTAGCCTTAGGCAGATGACCCACCCACCAGCAAGTCACTCAGTTACAGGCTGGAGGTTTGGGATCTGCCACAAAAAAGACAGATGCATCCCAAATCTCTCTAGGGGAATATGCACAAGGCGCTAGCCTTAGGCAGATGACCCACCCACCAGCAAGTCACTCAGTCCAAGGCCCCAGGTTTCCAATCTGCCAGAAAATAGAAGACAGATGCACTCCAAATCTCTCTGGGGAATATGCACAAGGCGCTAGCCTTAGGCAGATGACCCACCCACCAGCAAGTCACTCAGTTACAGGCTGGAGGTTTGGGATCTGCCACAAAAAGACAGATGCATCCCAAATCTCTCTAGGGGAATATGCACAAGGCGCTAGCCTTAGGCAGATGCCCACCCACCAGCAAGTCACTCATTTGAAGGCCCTAGGTTTCCAATCTGCCAGAAAATAGAAGACAGATGCACTCCAAATCTCTCTGGAGGAATATGCAAAAGGGGCTAGCCTTAGGCAGATGACCCACCCACCAGCAAGTCACTCAGTTCCAGGCTGGAGGTTTGGGATCTGCCACAAAAAAGACAGATGCATCCCAAATCTCTCTAGGGGAATATGCACAAGGCGCTAGCCTTAGGGAGATGACCCACCCACCAGCAAGTCACTCATTTGAAGGCCCTAGGTTTCCAATCTGCCAGAAAATAGAACACAGATGCACTCCAAATCTCTCTAGGGGAATATGCAAAAGGGGCTAGCCTTAGGCAGATGACCCACCCACCAGCAAGTCACTCAGTTACAGGCTGGAGGTTTGGGATCTGCCACAAAAAAGACAGATGCATCCCAAATCTCTCTAGGGGAATATGCACAAGGCGCTAGCCTTAGGGAGATGATCCACCCACCAGCAAGTCACTCGTTCGAAGGCCCCAGTGTTCCAATCTGCCAGAAAATAGAACACAGATGCATCCCAAATCTCTCTAGGGGAATATGCACAAGGCGCTAGCCTTAGGGAGATGACCCACCCACCAGCAAGTCACTCCGATACAGGCTGGAGGTTTGGGATCTGCCACAAAAAAGACAGATGCATCCCAAATCTCTCTAGGGGAATATGCACAAGGCGCTAGCCTTAGGCAGATGACCCACCCACCAGCAAGTCACTCATTCGAAGGCCCTAGGTTTCCAATCTGCCAGAAAATAGAAGAAGATGCGACCCAAATATCTCTGGGGAATATGCACAAGGCGCTAGCCTTAGGCAGATGACCCACCCACCAGCAAGTCACTCAGTTACAGGCTGGAGGTTTGGGATCTGCCACAAAAAGACAGATGCATCCAAAATCTCTCTAGGGGAATATGCACAAGGCGCTAGCCTTAGGCAGATGACCCACCCACCAGCAAGTCACTCAATTACAGGCTGGAGGTTTGGGATCTGCCACAAAAAAGACAGATGCATCCCAAATCTCTCTAGGGGAATATGCACAAGGCGCTAGCCTTAGGCAGATGACCCACCCACCAGCAAGTCACTCAGTCCAAGGCCCCAGGTTTCCAATCTGCCAGAAAATAGAAGACAGATGCACTCCAAATCTCTCTGGGGGAATATGCACAAGGCGCTAGCCTTAGGCAGATGACCCACCCACCAGCAAGTCACTCAGTTCAGGCTGGAGGTTTGGGATCTGCCACAAAAAAGACAGATGCATCCCAAATCTCTCTAGGGGAATATGCACAAGGCGCTAGCCTTAGGGAGATGATCCACCCACCAGCAAGTCACTCGTTCGAAGGCCAATCTGCCAGAAAATAGAACACAGATGCATTCCAAATCTCTCTAGGAAAATATGCACAAGGCGCTAGCCTTAGGCAGATGACCCACCCACGAGCAAGTCACTCCGTTACAGGCTGGAGGTTTGGGATCTGCCACAAAAAAGACAGATGCATCCCAAATCTCTCTGGAGGAATATGCACAAGGCGCTAGCCTTAGGGAGATGACCCACCCACCAGCAAGTCACTCAGTCCAAGGCCCCAGGTTTCCAATCTGCCAGAAAATAGAAGACAGATGCACTCCAAATCTCTCTGGGGGAATATGCACAAGGCGCTAGCCTTAGGCAGATGACCCACCCACCAGCAAGTCACTCAGTTACAGGCTGGAGGTTTGGGATCTGCCACAAAAAAGACAGATGCATCCCAAATCTCTCTAGGGGAATATGCACAAGGCGCTAGCCTTAGGCAGATGCCCCACCCACCAGCAAGTCACTCATTTGAAGGCCCTAGGTTTCCAATCTGCCAGAAAATAGAAGAAAGATGGGCCCCAAATATCTCTGGAGGAATATGCAAAAGGGGCTAGCCTTAGGCAGATGACCCACCCACCAGCAAGTCACTCAGTTACAGGCTGGAGGTTTGGGATCTGCCACAAAAAAGACAGATGCATCCCAAATCTCTCTAGGGGAATATGCACAAGGCGCTAGCCTTAGGCAGATGATCCACCCACCAGCAAGTCACTCGTTCGAAGGCCCCAGGGTTCCAATCTGCCAGAAAATAGAACACAGATGCATCCCAAATCTCTCTAGGGGAATATGCACAAGGCGCTAGCCTTAGGCAGATGACCCACCCACCAGCAAGTCCCTTGTGCATATTCCCTTAGGCTATCTGCACCCACCCATCTGCCTAAGGCTAGCGCCTTGTGCATATTCCCCCAGAGAGATTTGAAGTGCATCCTTTTTCTATTTCTGGCAGATTGGAAACCTGGGGCCTTTGACTGAGTGACTTGCTGGTGGGTGGGTCATCTGCCTAAGGCTAGCGCCTTGTGCATATTTCCCCAGAGAGTTTTTGGGTGCATCTTTCTTCTATTTTCTGGCAGATTGGAAACCTGGGGCCTTTGACTCAGTGACTTACTGGTGGGTGGGTCATCTGCCTACGGCTAGCTCCTTGTGCATATTTCCCCAGAGAGATTTGGGGTGCATCCTTCTTCTTTTTTGTGGCAGATCGGAAACCTGGGGCCTTCGACTGAGTGACTTGGTGGTGGGTGGGTCATCTGCCTAAGGCTAGCGCCTTGTGCATATTTCCCCATAGAGATTTGGGGTGCATCTTTCTTTTATTTTCTGGCGGATCGGAAACCTGTGGCCTTCGACTGAGTGACTTGCTGGTGGGTGGGTCATCTGCCTAAGGCTAGCGCCTTGTGCATATTTCCCCAGAGAGTTTTTGGGTGCATCTTTCTTCTATTTTCTGGCAGATTGGAAACCTGGGGCCTTTGACTCAGTGACTTACTGGTGGGTGGGTCATCTGCCTACGGCTAGCTCCTTGTGCATATTCCCCCAGAGAGATTTGGGGTGCATCCTTCTTCTTTTTTGTGGCAGATCGGAAACCTGGGGCCTTCGACTGAGTGACTTGGTGGTGGGTGGGTCATCTGCCTAAGGCTAGCGCCTTGTGCATATTTCCCCATAGAGATTTGGGGTGCATCTTTCTTTTATTTTCTGGCGGATCGGAAACCTGTGGCCTTCGACTGAGTGACTTGCTGGTGGGTGGGTCATCTGCCTAAGGCTAGCGCCTTGTGCATATTCCCCCAGAGAGATTTGGAGTGCATCTGTTTTCTATTTTCTGGCAGATTGGAAACCTGGGGCCTTCGACGGAGTGACTTGCTGGTGGGTGGTTTCATCTGCCTAAGGCTAGCGCCTTGTGCATATTCCCCCAGGGAGATTCGGGGTGCATCTTTCTTCTATTTTCTGGCAGATTGGAAACCTAGGGCCTTTGAATGAGTGACTTGCTGGTGGGTGGGTCATCTGCCTAAGGCTAGCGCCTTGTGCATATTTCCCCAGAAGAAGAAGAAGAGTATGTATAAGACATGCCCAAGCCGGTTGTGCGGTTTTGACGAAAGGCGAAGGACCCGAAGGCCCGAAGCACAATCGACAGTGAACCAACCAGACAAGGGTAGTGGCGGCGCAAACGCCTTACGGTCTGCCATGTATGCCCTGGCGGTCCGGCGCTCATACACGCAGACACGGAAAACAACCACAGACATCCCAATGCGGGCCTCTTCCTAATGCTGGCCTGGGGGAGTCCTGGTCACGACCTCACGTGTGAAACCTTCAGCCATCAGTCATGTCATCAGCCTCTTCGTCAGAGATAAGCACCATTGGGGAACCTGGGTCATCAGCGAGATCCATAGGGGCAGCGGATGGGAGAGTTGGGGGAGGTGAAGGCCGCAAGCGTTTGAAAGAAACCTGAGGTGGGACACCAGGAATGTAATCACCATGATCCAGAGCACCAGGGTCTGGAGAAGACACTCGACGACGCTTAGGCGGGACAATAAAAGGAGAAAGAGGATCAGTATCCATGGGCGTCATAGGCGCAGAAGACGGCAGAGGGGCAGAAGAGGGAGGAGCTGGGGAAGCAATGGCAGCATGACTCGTGAAGTCGGGCTCAACAGCAACAGCGTCGATTCGGATAGGAGAGATCGGCAGCAGATCAGGGGCAAGCTCAGTGTCATCCACATAGATGATAACTTGAGGAGAGGGCGGAGGTGAACCTGTATCATCTATAGCAGCATCAAGACCAAACGCTGAAGCACCAACAAGACGGCGTTGAAGAGGCGGCTCATCCTCCGAGTCAATATCGGGCGGCGGGTGAGGTGGCAGCGGGTGAGGGGGTGAGTGAGCCACAGGACCAGGGTCAGGGGCAGGGTCGGGTCCACCAGGGGGGTCGTCATCATCCGGTGAGGTACTACTGGAGGAATTATCAGGATCATCAGGGCCAAGGTCGGAAAGGTCAGAGGAGTCTGAGCCGTTGTCAGGAGGGTACATATAGCCTTCAAGATCCTCCTTTTCAAGACGCTGCAGCAGGACAGGCCGCGCACTGGCATAAGGAAACTGAGCCACAAGGGGGCTAGGGGCTAGATCGGGGCTAGGGGCAGGCTGAGCAATATGTTCACAGTGCTCATAAGAGGCTAGGGAATGGTCATAAGTACGAGCAGCGTCTAAAAGATTAGCGTAGAATGAAGAATGAGAGGGGTCAGCAGTAGAGATGAAACGGATATACCCACGGACATAGGTGACTTTAAATCGAGGTAAACGGCGAGGAAGCATGTCCATGAAATCGTCCAGTTCGCGGAACAAGGCAGTCATCAGAGTAGCGGCCTTCAAGCCCGTCTTGGAGGAAGGTGTAAGGGGCAGCTGTGTGTTAGGGTCCATTGCAAACGTGGCCGCAGCTTCAGTGCGACCTGCTCGATAGGCCAGACAATACGAGCGGAAAATGACGTGCAATCCAAGAATCCGAACAACCTGCCACTCCCAGTTCTGCAAGAACATCCAGCTGTCAGCAAAACGGACCGAGCCAGTAAGCAACCAGGCAACAAAGCGAGCGGAAGGAATGGGCATCGGTTGGAGCTGCAGGGCATGGAAGATGAGCGACCAAAATTGCTGCACAACAGGGCAGAGAACGAAAACGTGCAGCGCATTGCAGCGCCGGTGGCAGACCGGACATAGCGAGGAGAGGAGCTCACTGTCAAGCAAATTTGCCGAAGCAGGACGCTGAAGATCAGAGCGCGCAGCCATATCAGCGATGCGGGACGATGTGCGAAGAGCGTTGTAGCGCAGTGCAAAGTAGCCGTCAAGGACGCGCTGCGTGAGAGCATAGCGGAGGTCGGGAATCACCGTGTTGAACCAGGGAAAGCGATCAGTGCGCGCATCGTAGCCCGGCGGCCAGAGGAACTTTGGGGAGAGATCAGCACGCCACTTAGTCTCAGCGGTCGTCGGCGCCATGAAAGCGTGGGAGGAAAGGTACTTGTACATGTTGTGAACCGTGAAACGCGACGGGGCAGCAGGCAGCTTGTACGCAACCGACTTAGAGAGGCGCAGCTCTTCCTTTGAGCGATCATTGATGTTCTCACGGTCAGAGTGGAACGCAAACGTACGGGAAGACGACGGAGGCAGCGGACGGAGTGCAAGGTCGGAAAGCTGTAACGAGTTCATGAGGAACCGGACGAGTGCAGGCATGGGGGACAACTTGCAAGCATTCTTAACAAGGCTAAGCGCATGTGCAGGCACGGGAATGAAGTCGATCGCACGGGCCGCGGGCCGGATTGCAAGTACATCGGGGAGGGCAACGGGACTGTCAAGCAAAGTACTGCAGGGCACATCAATCTCATGGAAAGCGAGCTGTGTGTCAGGAAGAAGGCGAACGCGACAGAGAGCTACGCCCTGAAGTGAGACGCGTTCAGCAGCAAGTTTCGAAAAAGGGCCAATAGCGAGACCTCCAGGTTCGTGTTTCCAGTCTGCAGTGCAACCACAGCGCCAGACCTCTTGTGCAAGTCGATTATTGAGCGCATGCAGCTGGTCGCGCAGTTGCTCGGGATAGGAGGGCTCGACATAGAGAGTATGTTCCCCAGAGAAGTCCCAGATTTGATAGTTGAAACGGAAGCCGAGACGGAAGAGCAACGTGAAAGTGAAATCACGCTCATAGTATGTGTCTTTCTTATACCAAGGGTGCATGATCGGCATACGCAGGAAATCCCAAGCGCAGCGTGGTTTCTTGACATCGAAAATAGTCCGCCAAGCGTCGAAGATGGCAAAGAATGGGTCAGCAGGTGGAGGCCACAAAGGCTTAACCAAGCAATCAGTCCTGTTGAGAAAAGGAAGCCAGAGCCCAAAGCCACCGTTTTCCGTGAACGCCTCAATAATTTCTCGACCAGGAAAAGATGCCGGGGAAGCAAGCCACGATTCCAAAGAGTTTGCGGCAAAGGCGAGCTGGAAGTGTTCGGGGGAGGGCGCTCCGAGACCGCCGAGAGATACAGGTCGACACAAAGCAGTGGTCATGCCCTGATGGGGTAAGATGAACGCATCGGAATTTGAAGAACGTTTCCAGACAAAGGTCTGTAAATTCTTTGAAATAGCCCGGAGGATCTTAGGAGGTGCTGGAACCGCACGGATGTAAAAGCTTAAGACCCCCTGACAAAAAGCATAGGCGATGCGACCACGTCCAAGAAGGGACGACTGGAAATCGACAGCTGTCTCCATAAAGAAGGTTGCTTTATGTCGAATCATGTTCCAAGACGGATGGTGCTCGCGATCCAGAAGGAGCTGATGAGGGAAACCGAGCTGCTTATGACAAGCAGGATCAAGCTCAGCGACGCGGAGAACAGGGAATGGCAAGGGATCGGCCGGATCGAGATCCAATGGAGAGGCAGCAGGTTCCCTCAGAACAATAGCAAGAGATTTCTCCATAGAGAGATGCTGACCAGAGAAAGGTTTAAAAGAGCCGAAATGTGCATGGATTGCTAAGAGGGAGTCATGCAGAGATAGCCCCTGGGCGCGGAGCAGGAATAGCTGATAAATATCATCAGCAAACTGGACAAGGGGGGTGCCAACAGGGCGGGGTATATCAGTGAGTGAGAGCAAGAGAGAACGTAGAGGGCTGATCGAGAGAATGAAGGAAACCGGGCTCCAGGGACCACCTTGAATGGTGCCCACAAGACGTGAGAACACAGAAGAGAATAGCCCATTCGCAAATACACGTGCACGGAGGGGGGCTCTGGAGTTGTACAGGCAGTGGTGCATTCGCCGGATAAGCCAGGGCCACTGTTGAACATGGAGAACAAGCGCCATAATAACCCAAAGCAAGAGATCGTACGCAGACTTCAGATCAGAGTCAAACCTGATAACACAGTCATAATTGGCGTAGCGGATGCGTGTATACGTTGCCAGCACTGCAAAGATATTTTTATGAACGTCCCGACCTTGCACGAAACCGAACTGATCTTCAGGAATGATGAGTTGTAAGATCGGATTGGCTACTGTGACCATAGTCCGTTCGAACAAGCGCAAGAGTGTGTTAGAAACTCCAATAGGTCGGTATTTCGAAGCATCAGTGGGCAAGCCTGACCGCTTCCAGATGAAAGTGTAGGTCAAGTCGCGCATAAAGTCAGGAAGGAAGCCTTGAACGGCGATCTTTTGAAAGTAGGCAGCCAGGAAAACAGACCAGGGCTTTGTGTGCATCTTAAAAATGCCAACAGGAATTCCATCAGGACCTGGTGCCCCATGGGCATACGCTTTACTGATAGAGAACGCTACGTCGTCAGGAGAGATATTAGTCTGAGTGTGCCAAACAGGCGGGACAGTCCCCTGAACATGGGGCAAGATATCGTCCACAAATTGTTGAATGAAAGCAGCAGCGGAGGGATTATCCGGAGACGCCGGAAGGGGGATAGGGTCCTCGGGAAGGGGGATTATCCCCCCGAGTAGGGTCCTCGGGGGGTTCAGGAGGGGGGCAGAGAGCGTCGAGGATAGAGGTCCGAGTCAACAGGAAAGCAGGGGTAGGAGCGCCCAGTTCTACAAGCTTTCTAGCCAAATAGTTTGCAACCGCGCCAGGCTCAACAGTGATAACAGTGGGACCATCCGAGGTGAAGTGCAGCGGCGGGGGGACAATGGAGGAGGGCTTGGCGAGCCGCGCCCAGTCACGCTTAGAGCCGCTTTCGAATGTAAGCCGGTGCTGAAGCCTGGCAAGCTGGCGATTGCTGAGAGAGACCTTCTTCTGAAGTTCGCGCAGGGATTCAAGCCGCTGGGTGCGCTCGCGGTACAGCGCGACAGCATCGGAGCCGGGTGGCAAGCGGTAGATCTTCATTTCAACGTCGCCCAGCGCTTTGTACGCCGCGCTCTCATTCGTGTAAAGCTTGCTAATCACGTGCGCTCTGTGCTTACGTGCCATCTTGCAGAGCCGCTAACAGAATACGCGCCAAGTATCGTCGAAGACAGCAGCATCCGTAACTACCTCGCCTTCACCACGTGCTTGAATGATAGTGCTCATCCGTGCGGCAGGCGGTAGATCTTCATCTCGACGTCGCCCAGCGCTTTGAACGCCCCGCGCTCATGCATGTAAAGCTTGCTAATCACATGTGCTCTGTGCTTACGCGCCATCTTGCAGAGCCGCTTGGAGAACGAGCACCATGTGTCATCAAAGGCAGCAGCATCCGTAACTACCTCGCCTTCATCGCGCGCTTGAAGGATAGTGCTCAGGAATTGGGTCAAGTGCGTTTCCGTGCGTTTGCGCAGAGCAGGGTCGAGGCAGACTGGATTGCCGCGCTGAGAATACTGTCCCGGCAGATTGCTGACGAAATCGTACGGGAACACTTGCACGCGGGACCGGGGCAAGTGACGGTGCACACGAGGGCCCGAAAAAGAGAGAACAAGAATACGATGATCGAGCTGGAGGTGGAGTGGATCAGATGGCGCTAGGAGCGAGTACGTGGCAAGGCGACGCTGGAACCACTGGGTTGCAAGAGCAAAGTCGAGGCGCGAGTTTACAGCTTTAAGGCTAACAATACGCGAATAAGTTGGGGCAAAAGCTGAAGCAGTCCCGCCGGCAGGAGGCGGCGGAGCATGGTTCGCAAGATCATCAAGCTGGTGGGAAGTCATCGTTGTGTGAAGGTACGAGCGCTGCAGGGAATTAGATTTTGGGGTGCGGTGATTCCAGTCTCCGATAAGAAGCATAGGCAAAGTGGTGGAGAGATACCCAGCCTGCACACAAGATTGCCACCATTCACGGCGGTCCCGGTTATCACTAGCAGGAGCATAGACGCAAGCCAAGAGTACAGTCGTAGCAGGGAAGGAACCCGACGCCTTGTACGCAACAGAGACCGAAATAAAATGTCCATCAGAGTCCTGACGAGCAAGTGTAACCTCGTGCTGTGCAGCAAAGAAGGGCGTGACCATTATGGCAACACCAGTGGAGCGGGATTGAGTAGGAGCAGAGTGGAAGAACAGGCCTCGCCAGGCAGCGGCAATCTTTGCAAGTTTTCCCAAAGGGTGACCAGCGTCATCAAATTCCCGTAACTTAGTTTCCTGTAAGCAGAGAATGTCTATCTTGTGAGCAACGGCAAACTTCCTGCAACGTTCCACAAAGTTCTGCAGCTTGCTGGGACTATTGAGCCCGCCCACATTTGTTGATGCAATGTTAACCATATTTAATCAGGCCACGGGGGTGCACGCAAGGGACGGATCTGGTCTGTGGGGCTCGGCTCAGCAAGCAGTGGGCAACGAGGCAAGGGAGGTACATTGCAATTGGAAGCCAGGGGAAAATTCAAAATAAGATCATGTGCAGTTAAAAGGCTACTTCTGTGGCTGGTTGACAAGGGCTGCATAGTAGCTGCGAATTTCAATGGAATCACTTTGGGTCTCAGCTGCCGAACCAGAGGGCTTCGCAGGTTTAATCTGACCACTTTTACTGAGAGAGCAGTAGGTAAAGTCAGGGGGGGGAGAGCAAAAGCACAAGAGAGGACAGACCGAGCAGGAGAGGTTGCAGGGACTTGCAAAGGGCGCGGAAGCATGGAGTTTGCAGCTGTCACTTGCGTCTTTTGCGGGGGTGCCAGAGAGGGAGGAGCATCAGGCAACTCAGAGGCAGTGGGCTCGAGGTCGGAGTCACGAGTGCGCTTGGGGACGTCACGCGAGCCAGCAGGCGAAGCGGCAGACAAGGGGGCAGCAGGACCAGATGACACCGGGGCAGCGGAAGAAGAAGAAGAGTACGCGGAAACCAGGTGACCGTAGGTCATCAAGAAGTGTGCAATAGGAGGGTTGGTGGCAGCCAGAACAGCAAGTTGAGCGGGGTCAAAGGCTTTAACAACTGCAAGCAGCATGGGATCCGGAGGCGAGCCAGCAGATGGGGCAGGAGCCGGAGCTGGAGCTGGCTGCACAGCAGACACGGACGGCACAGGAGCAGGAGGGCGAGGAGGGGCTCCTTTGGTCTGGGCAGCAGAAGCAGACAGGGCAGGCCGCGGTAAGGCTGATGAAGCAGGAGCTGCTGCAGGTCGGGCAGCTGGCATACGATCACGAGGGTCATTCTGCAAGAGTACAACATAAGGAAAAGAGGTTACGAAAGAGAGAGGCCGAAATAGAGAGAGCATGAGTATGAGCACCGGAGGGAGAGCCGAGGCAAGAGCAGATTCATCACCGTGGAAGGCAAGAATCTCATTCCGCAGGCTCATTGGCAGGTGATAGATGACGGGATCACGGTTGACATGATAAAAGAAAGACTGATCATCCTTGGCCGGGATAAGACAGAACGACTTATCATGGAATTCACATTCAGGTCGGCACGAGTAGAAAGGAGTGTAATTGCACGGCTCCGCAACAGCCTCAGGCACAGAGGCACCAGTCCGAGCTTGAGAGATGTTGTACAAAACAGAGGGGTAGTCAGCATCCAAGAAGTTGAGATTGAAGGCCAGCAGGGAATCCTCAACAGGAAAGATGACAGATTTGATGCCATTATTGCCAAAAGGGTAGTCCTTGTCACGAGAGAGGACATGGCGGACTAAAAAGTTCGACCGTGGGACAGACACAATTAGCATGATCGGGCAGATAGCTCGGTTTGCCACGCGATAGTCTCCACCATGCACAATTTCCGGGAAAGGCGCCACCTCAGGCTCACATTTCACAGTAAAGTTGTAGTCATTGTTCGGATGCAGACGTCGGTCATACGCGACACCCTTGTGTTTAAGACGGAAGCCCTCAAGTTTGTGAGCAGCCACAGCACAGAGAATAGTTGGGGCCGGGTCAGAGAAAGGAAGGATCACAACATGGTCGCCAAGGCTAGTGTCAGGATTGGTCTCACGAAGCCGAATACGGTCAAGGAGGGTGTCAAGATGCAAGTTTGTGGGAGAGTCACTGGAGACCAGTACACCATTCGGCTGGGACAAGGCATCCTGAATAGAGACAAGGACAGTTCGGATGAACTCATCAGATTCCATCGAGGCTGCTGAGAAGAATGGGTGGTCGGGCTTCGCCAAGGGAGGAAGGTTGATGGACAGATCAAGAAGGACGTGGGGCTCAGGCTCTCCTGGCTTTGATGACCAGCTAGAAGCAAGGGCTGGGACCGAGGAAGGGACACCAGCAACAGAATTGGCCCGAACAAAATCAGTCACAGTCTGATGGTGGAGGAACAGCTTATAGCGGTGTCCACGGGGATAGAGGTCTGAGACTATGGTAGGGAAAAGTTCTGTAAGTTTGTCGAAGGTGCCATAAAAAGCCGAGTAGGATTGAAGGACGCCATGGTCTGGGGAGTGAAAATCGACAGTGACGTCCAGAGTGTTCTTGTCAGGGTTCAGTTTGGGGTCAAGCGAGATGCCAGGAGTGCCGGGGCGCTGAATGTGCCGTGAGAGTTCCCGAGCACGAGAAATCATCTCCTTTGAACGATAGGAACCTTGGACCTTGCGCACATCATCAGGTTCAGTGATTCGCGCCCTGGCAGGATCCAATGGGAAGCGGAAGCGAAGCTGAGTCGGCACTCCCGAGGCATGATTGAGCTCCTGACCAAGAAGGTGCCTCTCCGCGGCCGGAGCAGCAAACACAGAATGACGCCTCGCAGAACGATCGGGCTTGTGCCAGAACGACATAAAATGAGTTCGCTCAGTCTTATTGCGTCCGCCAGACGATGCGCCTTGCTGCAAGGAAGACCAGTCTTCGTCGGCCATAACGGTCAGAACTGCCAGCGCAGAGTAGCGGTCAGGAGCGCGCGGTGACGCAAGCGGAAAACGCGTCATGCGATGCGCAGTGGCTCGTAGATCAAGCGAGGCTGTACGGATAGGTGCCCGAAGGGCAGGAATAGGTGCCTTGCGGCAGATTGTAGGTGCCCAAGGGCAGGAGAGTCTCAGAACGACGCATAAGATAAGAATAAGTGCGCACCACGCTCCGCGCTGCTGCTGCTGTGCTGCTGCGTGCCTCGCCAGATCCGGGGGGGTTCCCCAGAGAGATTTGGGATGCATCTGTCTTTTTTGTGGCAGATCCCAAACCTCCAGCCTGTAACTGAGTGACTTGCTGGTGGGTGGGTCATCTGCCTAAGGCTAGCCCCTTTTGCATATTCGCCCAGAGAGATTTGGAGTTCATCTGTCTTCTATTTTCTGGCAGATTGGAAACCTGGGGCCTTCGACTGAGTGACTTGCTGGTGGGTGGGTCATCTGCCTAAGGCTAGCCCCTTTTGCATATTCCTCCAGAGATATTTGGGGCCCATCTTTCTTCTATTTTCTGGCAGATTGGAAACCTAGGGCCTTCAAATGAGTGACTTGCTGGTGGGTGGGGCATCTGCCTAAGGCTAGCGCCTTGTGCATATTCCCCTAGAGAGATTTGGGATGCATCTGTCTTTTTTGTGGCAGATCCCAAACCTCCAGCCTGTAACTGAGTGACTTGCTGGTGGGTGGGTCATCTGCCTAAGGCTAGCGCCTTGTGCATATTCCCCCAGAGAGATTTGGAGTGCATCTGTCTTCTATTTTCTGGCAGATTGGAAACCTGGGGCCTTGGACTGAGTGACTTGCTGGTGGGTGGGTCATCTGCCTAAGGCTAGCCCCTTTTGCATATTCCTCGAGAGATATTTGGGGCGCATCTTTCTTCTATTTTCTGGCAGATTGGAAACCTAGGGCCTTCGAATGAGTGACTTGCTGGTGGGTGGGTCATCTGCCTAAGGCTAGCGCCTTCTGCATATTCCCCTAGAGAGATTTGAAGTGCATCTTTCTTCTATTTTCTGGCAGATTGGAAACCTGGGGCCTTGGACTGAGTGACTTGCTGGTGGGTGGGTCATCTGCCTAATGCTAGCGCCTTGTGCATATTCCCCCAGAGAGATTTGGGATGCATCTGTCTTTTTTGTGGCAGATCCCAAACCTCCAGCCTGTAATTGAGTGACTTGCTTTTGGGAGGGTCATCTGCCTAAGGCTAGCGCCTTGTGCATATTCCCCTAGAGAGATTTGGGATGCATCTGTCTTTTTGGCAGATCCCAAACGTCCAGCCTGTAACTGAGTGACTTGCTGATGGGTAGGCCATCTGCCTAACGCTAACACCTTTTGCATCTTCCCCCAGAGAGATGAGGGGTGCATCCTTCTTCTATTTTGTTGCGGATCAGAAACCTGGGGCCTTTGACTGAGTGGTTTGCTGGTGGGTGGGTTCATCTTCCAAAGGCTAGCGCCTTGTGCATATCCCCACAGATGACCCACCCACCAGCAAGTCACTCAGTTAAGGGGTTTCCGATCTGCCACAAAATAGAAGAAAGATGCACCCTAAATCTCTCTGGGGGAATATGCACAAGGCGCTGGCCTTAGGAAGATGAACCCACCCACCAGCAAGCTACTCAGTCAAAGGCCCAAGGTTTCTGATCTGCCACAAAAAAGAAGAAAGATGCACCCCAAATCTCTCTGGGGGAATGTGCACAAGGCGCTAGGCTTAGGCAGATGGCCTACCCACCGGCAAGTCACTCAGTCGGAGGTCCCAGGTTTCTGATCTGTCAAAAAAAAGAAGATGGATGCTTCCCAAATCTCTCTGGGGGAATATGCACAAGGCGTTAGCCTTACGCAGATGACCCACCCACCAGCAAGTCACTAAGTCGAAGGCCCCAGGTTTCCAATCTGCCAGAAAATAGAAAAAAGATGCACCCAAACACTCTCTGGGGAAATATGCACACAAGGCACTAGCCTTAGGCAGATGACCCACCCACCAGCAAGTCACTCAGTCAAAGGCTCCAGGTTTCTGATCTGCCACAAAATAGAAGAAGGATGCACCCCAAATCTCTCTGGGGGAATATGCACAGGGCGCTAGCCTTAGGCAGATGAACCCACCCAACAGCAAGTCACTCAGTCGGAGGTCCCAGGTTTCTGATCTGTCAAAAAAAAGAAGATGGATGCTTCCCAAATCTCTCTGGGGGAATATGCACAAGGCGCTAGCCTTAGGAAGTTGAACCCACCCACCAGCAAGGCAATAGTGGAAGGCTGCAGGTTTCCGATCCACCACAAAATTGAAGACAAATGCACCCCAAATTTCTCTGGGGGAATATGAACAAGGCTCTAGCAAGTCGCCAGAAAATACAAGAAAGATGCACCCCAAATCTGTCTGGGGGAATATGCACAAGGCACTAGCCTTAGGAAGATGAACACAGCCACCAGCAAAAAGAAGAAGAGTATACCAGCAAATCACTCAGTCAAAGGCCCCATGTTTCCGATCTGCCACTAAATAGAAGATGGATGCATCCCAAATCTCTCTGGGGGAATATGCACAAGGCGCTAGACTTAGGCAGCTGGCCTTACTACCGGCAAATCACTAAGTCGAAGGCGGCAGGTGTCTGATCTGTGACAAGATAGAAGAAAGAAGCACCCCTCATCTCTCTGGGGGAATATGCACAAGGCGCTAGCAAGTCGCCAGAAAATACAAGAAAGATGCACCCCAAATCTCTCTGGGGGAATATGCACAAGGCGCTTGCCTTAGGCAGATGGCCTACCCACTGGCAAATCACTCAGTCGAAGGCCCCAGTTTTCTGATCTGTGATACAATAGAAGAAAGATGCACCCCAAATCTCTCTCGGGGAATATACACAAGGCGCTGGCCTTAGGAAGATGAACCCACCCACCAGCAAGCCACTCAGTCAAAGGCCCGAGGTTTCTGATCTGCCACAAAATAGAAGAAGGATGCACCCAAAATCTCTCTAGGGGAAAATGCACAAGGCGCTAGCCTTAGGCAGATTGCCTATCCGCGGGCAAATCACTCAGTTGGAGGCCCCAGGTTTCTGATCTGTCAAAAAAAAGAAGATGGATGCTTCCCAAATCTCTCCGGGGGAATATGCACAAGGCGCTAGCCTTAGGAAGATGAACCCAACCACCAGCAAGTCAATCAGTCGAAGGCCGCAGCTTTCTGATCTGTGACAAAACAGAAGAAAGATGCACACCAAATCTCTCTGGGGGAATATGCACAAGGAGCGAGCAAGTCGCCAGAAAATACAAGAAAGATGCACCCCAAATCTCTCTGGGGGAAAATGCACAAGGCGCTAGCCTTAGGCAGATGGCCTACCCACTGGCAAATCACTCAGTCGAAGACCGCAGGTTTCTGATCTGTGACAAAAAGAAGAAAGATGCACCCCAAACCTCTCTGGCGCAATATGCACAAGGCGCTGGCCTTAGGAAGATGAACCCACCCACCAGCAAGTCACTCAGTCGAAGGCCCGAGGTTTCTGATCTGCCACAAAATAGAAGGATGCACCCCAAATCTCTCTGGAGGAATATGCACAGAGGCGCTAGCCTTCGGCAGATGGACTACCCACTGGCAAATCACTCAGTCGAAGGCCGCAGGTTTCTGATCTGTGATAAAATAGAAGAAAGATGCACCCCAAATCTCTCTGGGGGAATATGCACAAGGCGCTGGCCTTAGGAAGATGAACCCACCCACCAGCAAGCCACTCAGTTGGAGGCCCCAGGTTTCTGATCTGTCAAGAAATAGAAGATGGATGCTTCCCAAATCTCTCCGGGGGAAAATGCACAAGGCGCTAGCCTTAGGCAGATGGCCTATCCACCGGCAAATCACTCAGTTGGAGGCCCCAGGTTTCTGATCTGTCAAGAAATAGATGATGGATGCTTCCCAAATCTCTCCAGGGGAATATGCACAAGGCACTAGCCTTAGGAAGATGAACTCAACCACCAGCAAGTCAATCAGTCGAAGGCAGCAGGTTTCTGATCTGTGACAAAAAAGAAGAAAGATGCACCCCAAATCTCTCTGGGGGAATATGCACAAGGCGCTAGCAAGTCGCCAGAAAATACAAGAAAGATGCACCCCAAATCTCTCTGGGGGAATATGCACAAGGCGCTAGCCTTAGGCAGATGGTCTACCCACTGGCAAATCACTCAGTCGAAGGCCGCAGGTTTCTGATCTGTGATAAAATAGAAGAAAGATGCACCCCAAATCTCTCTGGGGGAATATGCACAAGGCGCTGGCCTTAGGAAGATGAACCCACCCACCAGCAAGCCACTCAATTGGAGGCCCCAGGTTTCAATCTGTCAAGAAATAGAAGATGGATGCTTCCCAAATCTCTCTGGGGGAATATGCACAAGGCGCTAGCCTTAGGAAGATGAACCCACCCACCAGCAAGTCAATCAGTTGAAGGCAGCAGGTTTCTAATCTGTGACAAGAAAGAAGAAAGATGCACCCCAAATGTCTCTGGGGGAATATGCACAAGGCGCTAGCCTGAGGAAGATGAACCCACCCACCAGCAAGCCACTCAGACAAAGGCCCCAGGTTTCTGATCTGCCACACAATAGAAGAAGGGTGCACCCCAAATCTCTCTGGGGGAATATGCACAAGGCGCTAGCCTTAGGCAGATGGCCTACCCACCGGCAAATCACTCAGTTGGAGGCCCCAGGTTTCTGATCTGTCAAGAAATAGAAGATGGATGCTTCTTAAATCTCTCCGGGGGAAAATGCACAAGGCGCTAGCCTAAGGAAGATGAACCCACCCACCAGCAAGTCAATCAGTCGAAGGCAGCAGGTTTCGGATCTGTGACAAAAAAGAAGAAAGATGCACCCCAAATCTCTCTGGGGGAATATGCACAAGGCGCTAGCAAGTCGCCAGAAAATACAGATGCCCCACCCACCAGCAAGTCACTCAATTACAGGCTGGAGGTTTGGGATCTGCCACAAAAAAGACAGATGCATCTCAAATCTCTCTAGGGGAATATGCACAAGGCGCTAGCCTTACGCAGATGACCCACCCACCAGCAAGTCACACAGTCCAAGGCCCCAGGTTTCCAATCTGCCAGAAAATAGAAGACAGATGCACTCCAAATCTCTCTGGGGGAATATGCACAAGGCGCTAGCCTTACGCAGATCACCCACCCACCAGCAAGTCACTCATTCGAAGGCCCTAGGTTTCCAATCTGCCAGAAAATAGAAGACAGATGCACTCCAAATCTCTCTGGGGGAATCTGCACAAGGACCTAGCCTTAGGCAGATGACCCACCCACCAGCAAGTTACTCAGTCCAAGGCCCCAGGTTTCCAATCTGCCAGAAAATAGAAGACAGATGCACTCCGAATCTCTCTGGGGGAATATGCACAAGGCGCTAGCCTTACGCAGATGACCCACCCACCAGCAAGTCACACAGTCCAAGGCCCCAGGTTTCCAATCTGCCAGAAAATAGAAGACAGATGCACTCCAAATCTCTCTGGGGGAATATGCACAAGGCGCTAGCCTTACGCAGATGACCCACCCACCAGCAAGTCACTCATTCGAAGGCCCTAGGTTTCCAATCTGCCAGAAAATAGAAGACAGATGCACTCCAAATATCTCTGGAGGAATATGCAAAAGGGGCTAGTCTTAGGCAGATGACCCACCCACCAGCAAGTCACTCAGTCCAAGGCCCCAGGTTTCCAATCTGCCAGAAAATAGAAGACAGATGCACTCCAAATCTCTCTGGGGGAATATGCACAAGGCGCTAGCCTTACGCAGATGACCCACCCACCAGCAAGTCACACAGTCCAAGGCCCCAGGTTTCCAATCTGCCAGAAAATAGAAGACAGATGCACTCCAAATCTCTCTGGGGGAATATGCACAAGGCGCTAGCCTTACGCAGATCACCCACCCACCAGCAAGTCACTCATTCGAAGGCCCTAGGTTTCCAATCTGCCAGAAAATAGAAGACAGATGCACTCCAAATATCTATGGAGGAATATGCAAAAGGGGCTAGTCTTAAGCAGATGACCCACCCACCAGCAAGTTACTCAGTCCAAGGCCCCAGGTTTCCAATCTGCCAGAAAATAGAAGACAGATGCACTCCAAATCTCTCTGGGGGAATATGCACAAGGCGCTAGCCTTAGGCAGATGACCCTCCCACCAGCAAGTCACTCAGTCCAAGGCCCCAGGTTTCCAATCTGCCAGAAAATAGAAGACAGATGCACTCCAAATCTCTCTGGGGGAATATGCACAAGGCGCTAGCCGTAGGCAGAGGACCCACCCACCAGCAAACCACTCAGTCAAAGGCCCCAGGTTTCTGATCCGCCACAAAATAGAAGACAGATGCACCCCAAATCTCTCTGGGGGAATCTGCACAAGGACCTAGCCTTAGGCAGATGACCCACCCATCAGCAAGTCACTCAGTCCAAGGCCCTAGGTTTGCAATCTGCCAGAAAATAGAAGACAGATGCACTCCAAATCTCTCTGGGGGAATATGCACAAGGCGCTAGTCTTACACAGATGACCCACCCACCAGCAAGTCACTCATTCAAAGCCCCTAGGTTTCCAATCTGCCAGAAAATAGAAGACAGATGCACTCCAAATATCTCTGGAGGAATATGCAAAAGGGGCTAGTCTTAGGCAGATGACCCACCCACCAGCAAGTCACTCAGTCCAAGGCCCCAGGTTTCCAATCTGCCACAAAATAGAAGACAGATGCACCCCATATCTCTCTGGGGGAATATGCACAAGGAGCTAGCCGTAGGCAGATGACCCACCCACCAGCAAGTCACTAAGTCGAAGGCCCCAGGTTTCCAATCTGCCAGAAAATAGAAGCAAGATGCACCCAAAAACTCTCTGGGGAAATATGCACATGGCGCTGGCCTTAGGCAGATGCCCCACCCACCAGCAAGTCACTCAGTTACAGGCTGGAGGTTTGGGATCTGCCACAAAAAAGACAGATGCATCCGAAATCTCTTTAGGGGAATATGCACAAGGCGCTAGCCTTCGGCAGATGCCCCACCCACCAGCAAGTCACTCAATTACAGGCTGGAGGTTTGGGATCTGCCACAAAAAAGACAGATGCATCTCAAATCTCTCTAGGGGAATATGCACAAGGCGCTAGCCTTACGCAGATGACCCACCCACCAGCAAGTCACACAGTCCAAGGCCCCAGGTTTCCAATCTGCCAGAAAATAGAAGACAGATGCACTCCAAATCTCTCTGGGGGAATATACACAAGGCGCTAGCCTTACGCAGATCACCCACCCACCAGCAAGTCACTCATTCGAAGGCCCTAGGTTTCCAATCTGCCAGAAAATAGAAGACAGATGCACTCCAAATATCTATGGAGGAATATGCAAAAGGGGCTAGCATTACGCAGATGACCCACCCACCAGCAAATTACTCAGTCCAAGGCCCCAGGTTTCCAATCTGCCAGAAAATAGAAGACAGATGCACTCCAAATCTCTCTGGGGGAATATGCACAAGGCGCTAGCCTTAGGCAGATGACCCTCCCACCAGCAAGTCACTCAGTCCAAGGCCCCAGGTTTCCAATCTGCCAGAAAATAGAAGACAGATGCACTCCAAATCTCTCTGGGGGAATATGCACAAGGCGCTAGCCGTAGGCAGAGGACCCACCCACCAGCAAACCACTCAGTCAAAGGCCCCAGGTTTCTGATCTGCCACAAAATAGAAGACAGATGCACCCCAAATCTCTCTGGGGGAATCTGCACAAGGACCTAGCCTTAGGCAGATGACCCACCCACCAGCAAGTCACTCAGTCCAAGGCCCTAGGTTTGCAATCTGCCAGAAAATAGAAGACAGATGCACTCCAAATCTCTCTGGGGGAATATGCACAAGGCGCTAGCCTTACGCAGATGACCCACCCACCAGCAAGTCACTCATTCAAAGCCCCTAGGTTTCCAATCTGCCAGAAAATAGAAGACAGATGCACTCCAAATATCTCTGGAGGAATATGCAAAAGGGGCTAGTCTTAGGCAGATGACCCACCCACCAGCAAGTCACTCAGTCCAAGGCCCCAGGTTTCCAATCTGCCACAAAATAGAAGACAGATGCACCCCAAATCTCTCTGGGGGAATATGCACAAGGAGCTAGCCGTAGGCAGATGACCCACCCACCAGCAAGTCACTAAGTCGAAGGCCCCAGGTTTCCAATCTGCCAGAAAATAGAAGCAAGATGCACCCAAAAACTCTCTGGGGAAATATGCACATGGCGCTGGCCTTAGGCAGATGCCCCACCCACCAGCAAGTCACTCAGTTACAGGCTGGAGGTTTGGGATCTGCCACAAAAAAGACAGATGCATCCGAAATCTCTTTAGGGGAATATGCACAAGGCGCTAGCCTTCGGCAGATGCCCCACCCACCAGCAAGTCACTCAATTACAGGCTGGAGGTTTGGGATCTGCCACAAAAAAGACAGATGCACCCCAAATCTCTCTGGGGGAATATGCACAAGGCGCTAGCAAGTCGCCAGAAAATACAAGAAAGATGCACCCCAAATCTCTCTGGGGGAATATGCAAAAGGCGCTAGCCTTAGAAAGATGAACCCACCCACCAGCAAGTCAATCAGTTGAAGGCAGCAGGTTTCTAATCTGTGACAAGAAAGAAGAAAGATGCACCCCAAATCTCTCTGGGGGAATATGCACAAGGCGCTAGCCTGAGGAAGATGAACCCACCCACCAGCAAGCCACTCAGACAAAGGCCCCAGGTTTCTGATCTGCCACACAATAGAAGAAGGATGCACCCCAAATCTCTCTGGGGGAATATGCACAAGGCGCTGGCCTTAGAAAGATGAACCCACCCACCAGCAAGCCACTCAATTGGAGGCCCCAGGTTTCGATCTGTCAAGAAATAGAAGATGGATGCTTCCCAAATCTCTCTGGGGGAATATGCACAAGGCGCTAGCCTTAGAAAGATGAACCCACCCACCAGCAAGTCAATCAGTTGAAGGCAGCAGGTTTCTAATCTGTGACAAGAAAGAAGAAAGATGCACCCCAAATCTCTCTGGGGGAATATGCACAAGGCGCTAGCCTGAGGAAGATGAACCCACCCACCAGCAAGCCACTCAGACAAAGGCCCCAGGTTTCTGATCTGCCACACAATAGAAGAAGGATGCACCCCAAATCTCTCTGGGGGAATATGCACAAGGCGCTAGCCTTAGGCAGATGGCCTACCCACCGGCAAATCACTCAGTTGGAGGCCCCAGGTTTCTGATCTGTCAAGAAATAGAAGATGGATGCTTCCCAAATCTCTCCGGGGGAAAATGCACAAGGCGCTAGCCTAAGGAAGATGAACCCACCCACCAGCAAGTCAATCAGTCGAAGGCAGCAGGTTTCGGATCTGTGACAAAAAAGAAGAAAGATGCACCCCAAATCTCTCTGGGGGAATATGCACAAGGCGCTAGCAAGTCGCCAGAAAATACAGATGCCCCACCCACCAGCAAGTCACTCAATTACAGGCTGGAGGTTTGGGATCTGCCACAAAAAAGACAGATGCATCTCAAATCTCTTTAGGGGAATATGCACAAGGCGCTAGCCTTACGCAGATGACCCACCCACCAGCAAGTCACACAGTCCAAGGCCCCAGGTTTCCAATCTGCCAGAAAATAGAAGACAGATGCACTCCAAATCTCTCTGGGGGAATATGCACAAGGCGCTAGCCTTACGCAGATGACCCACCCACCAGCAAGTCACACAGTCCAAGGCCCCAGGTTTCCAATCTGCCAGAAAATAGAAGACAGATGCACTCCAAATCTCTCTGGGGGAATATACACAAGGCGCTAGCCTTACGCAGATCACCCACCCACCAGCAAGTCACTCATTCGAAGGCCCTAGGTTTCCAATCTGCCAGAAAATAGAAGACAGATGCACTCCAAATATCTATGGAGGAATATGCAAAAGGGGCTAGCATTACGCAGATGACCCACCCACCAGCAAATTACTCAGTCCAAGGCCCCAGGTTTCCAATCTGCCAGAAAATAGAAGACAGATGCACTCCAAATCTCTCTGGGGGAATATGCACAAGGCGCTAGCCTTAGGCAGATGACCCTCCCACCAGCAAGCTCTGCAATCAGTGTACAAAATAGGACGAATAAGATTGCGAGAAAGCAACTTTTTGATTTCATCGATAATTAATTCTCGTTCAGTCTGCAAGTGCCTCCGAGGGGACTCCGCGATTGGGCGGGCGGGATGAGGCGCACCCGGGTCGTACGGAGGTAGCGCAGCCTTTGCCAAGTCCCATATCTGTGCGAGGTGGCGCCCCCTAGCAACCCGGCGAACCCCTTTGAGCTCTCTGGGGCCAAGGGGGAATGTGGAGCCAAACCGGGAAATAGAAGCGCAACACCCACCCCAGGGTGGGTGGGTTTGGGGTTGGGTACCCCCCCCCCAGAAGCTCCGGAATCTCGTCGGCATGAGAAGAAAAACAAAGCAAATCTCGTTGGCACGATAAGAAGGACAAGTTACTGCTCTCTGTCCTTGAGAAACTGGAGGATGGTCAAGAGGCTCTGGTACTCCTTGGAATTCTTGTGCCCACACGTTATGCAGCTGCAGTCTTTGGTGGTGAGAGAAGAAGAGAAGGCACCTGATGGGTGGATATCCCAGCCCCAAGCGGAAGAACCAAAAATGTCTATATTGGGCTCTCAAAAATGAGTTGAATTGGGTTCTGTTAAGAGACATTGGAAAGGCACATGCTGAACTGCATCTCTTATATCAACTGTCTGCTCAAAACGAAGAAGAGAATGATAATTCAAAAAAAGGTAAGATCCATAATCTCTGAGCCATGATGAGGTAAGAACCTCCTCAGCATAGCTGTGCATATTCGAGACTAACTGCAATTGATTAGGAGATTGAAGAAATTGTAAGATATTTTTCGTCATGTTGTTGAAATTCAAATCCACAGGAATGATATGCTCCCAGTCTTTGAGAAGAAGTCCGTATGGCTCAATACACGGAGATCTCTGCAGTGCTACTGCTGACCCCATGAGCAGCAAATATTTTAAACGGTTAGCCCACCCACAGTGCCCCCCTGCATATATTATAATCTTGAACTCTTCTTGTTCTTCCAGAGTGATACGAATTCTATCTGGAAATTTAAATTCTTTGTATTCAAAACCCATCCCTGCGGTCGTCGCGACATCATAAAGCTCTGGTTGCTCTGTATGCGCAACGTAAAAAAGCCTAGTTCTTCCACACAGTTTCCATGTCGTATTTGTTGATTGTTGATATGGAAGTCCCCCAGTTCCATCATCTGAAGCGTTCAGCCAACATGTTCTTTCCGCACCTCGAAACACTGCTTTCGATTTCTTTGAAGTCCATGGCTTTCGGTTAGACTTAGTGCGTGAGACAATCGAGTCCCAGCACCGTATGGAGCCATCAGATGGTTCCCACATTGGAAACGGAATATTGGATGATCCAGAACACTTGACTGGAACAAAAATCGCTAGCTTCTCCCGTAAAGACCTGTACGGGCTTCCACGAATGAGGTTACACGAAGAATCCTTCAACTCTGAAACAACACAGTCGTGGAGGCAAGCGCGAAACTCAAGATTCGGAAAGTGAGCTGTCGACTTCACAACAAAATCCACATAATCAAGAAAAAGAAGCATCCTTTCGCGAAGGTAGGCGTGGGGTAGATGCGGTTTTCCTGATGAATAAACAGTTTTATTCACAACATGCACGAAAAAACAAGCGAGTCCATGGCCGGATTCGATGTCTGCATACACATCGTCGAATGAGATGCCCCCGTTTTTATACCAGAAATCCAAAGCCTTCTTGGCAGCAACCAAAGCAGACGCTTCGTGCGAAATGCGTGTGTCGGCAAACTGTGTCATATATCCTGTTTGCCAGCAGAAACAAAGGCATGCTGAAAGCAACAAAGAAATCGAAAAAGTCTTCCGCGCCGTTCCTCCCCGGTTCTTCATTTCACTCTCGGTCGCCCGAAGCCCAGTTAGAAAGCGGGAACGTAGAGGGGAGCGAAGCCCCATCTGTCTTTTCTTTTGCCCCTGTTTTCCTTCGCCCCTTCTCTCCCCCCCGTCATTCGACGGGGGGGAGAGAAGGGGCGAAGGAAAACAGGGGCAAAAGAAATTTTCCGGCCCCCGGGGGGCAGTGCAGCCTTGGGTCGCGGGGGAGGGGATAAACGTCGGCGTTCTAGGAAGGTTTCGTGTGGGTGGGGACCCCTGTGAGATTTTGGGGGGCGATGGGGGCAGCGAGGTGGCTCTGCAATGGGCCGAGCATCTCCAGTATTGATTTTGTGTTTGACTGGAGGATGGGGCTCGCTGGGATCATATGTTGGAATGCTTGGTTTTGCAGCTGACAGATTTCCAAGCATAAAATCGAACATAGCCCCAACATTTTCAGGGGTTTCCTTGTCAGATCCAATCTTCTTAATGTCTTTCAAAAGTTCTGCCACTTCTTTTCCATACCTTTCTTCTATCTCTCGATAGATGATCTCAGTAGCATCGGAAACAGGGACTCCAGATAGGTGACTATACTTTGTAGGCTCATATTTAAACGGGTCATTTGTAGAATAGACAGGCGGGTACAAATTGGGCTACTTTCATGCCTTTCCGCAAAATCACATGTGGCGCATCAAAACGGCTGCTAAACTGCAGAAAATCGATTTCCTTTCTGAGCACTCTGGCAGTTTTGCATGATAGGGAGGGGTGTTAGTTTTCTAGTTTCGAGGTTGGGTTTGGGGCTGCCCCGATTGCCCCCGGAAATCTCACAGGGGTCCCCATCCACACAAAACAGCAGGCAGGGAGCGCTGGGATTCGCCAGAGCACTCTGGCAGGTTTGCATGATAGGGAGGGTTGTTAGTTTCCTAGTTTCGAGGTTGGGTTCGGGGCTGCCCCGATCGCCCCCCAAAATCTCACAGGGGTCCCCACCCACACCAAACAGCAGGCAGGGAGCGCTGGGATTCGCCAGAGCACTCTGGCAGTTTTGCATGATAGGGAGGGGTGTTAGTTTTCTAGTTTCGAGGTTGGGTTCAGGGCTGCCCCGATTGCCCCCCCCTGTGAGATTTCGGGGGGAGATGGGGGCAGCCCCGAACCCAACCTCGAAACTAGAAAACTAACACCCCTCCCTATCATGCAAAACTGCCAGAGTGCTCTGGCGGATCCCAGCGCCCCCTGCCTGCTGTTTCGTGTGGGTGGGGACCCCTGTGAAATTTCGGGGGGCGATGGGGGCAGCCCCGAACCCAACCTCGAACCTAGAAAACAAACACCCCTCCCTATCATGCAAACCTGCCAGAGTGCTGTGGCGGATCCCAGCGCTCCCTTCCTTCTGTTTCGTGTGGGTGGGGACCCCTGTGAAATTTCGGGGGGCAATCAGGGCAGCCCTGAACCCAACCTTGAAACTAGAAAACTAACACCCCTCCCTATCATGCAAACCTGCCAGAGTGCTCTGGCGGATCCCAGCACTCCCTGCCTGCTGTTTCGTGTGGGTGGGGACAGTTTTCTAGTTTCGAGGTTGGGTTCTGGGCTGCCCCCATTGCCCGACGAAATCTCACAGGGGTCCCCACCCACACCAAACAGCAGGAAGGGAGCGCTGGGATTCGCCAGAGCACTCTGGCAGGTTTGCATGATAGGGAGGGGTGTTAGTTTTCTAGTTTCGAGGTTGGGTCCTCACCCACACAAAACAGCAGGCAGGGAGCGCTGGGATTCGCCAGAGCACTCTGGCAGGTTTGCATGATAGGGAGGGGTGTTAGTTTTCTAGTTTCGAGGTTGGGTGCGGGGCTGCCCCCATTGCCCCCCGTCCCCAACCACACGAAACAGCAGGAGGGGAGCACTGGGATTCGCCAGAGCACTCTGGTAGGTTTGCATGATAGGGAGGGGGGTTAGTTTTCTAGTTTCGAGGTTGGGTTCGGGGCTGCCCCCATCGCCCCCCAAAATCTCACAGGGGTCCCCACCGAAGTGACCAGACAAGGGATTATCATGAGCGTCTCGAATGAGATCCAATGACATGGAAGAGGGAATAACTACTCGTGGGTTCAGGTTGGATGCCGCAAAAACCAGGATACCATCCTTGTTCAGCCGGAAAAGTTTTGCCTTCCGGTTGATTGCTTCATTGCTGCTTGGATGTCCTTCTAATATGTTAATTATGCTTCGTAAGTGCTTATCTGAGCGTTGTGACTCAAATAAAAGTGAAAACGTGTCCTCATTTGACATAACTTCCAAGTTCAGAATCTTAATTGCATTCTCCTCCTCCATTTTCAGTGTAGAGTCCACAGGGTACCTGGAAGGTCCATCTGCGCGATTCAAGATTCCCTTTCGATACTTAATCTCCAAATTATACTGCTGGATGAGGGCGGCCCAGCGAGCCAACTTGCCCTTCTCCGGTTTCAACGTTAAGAGCCATTCAAGAGCTTTGCAATCAGTGTACAAAATAGATCTAGGAGCTCCCTTGAGATAGATATCCCATTTACTCAAGCAATCCACCACAGCAGCACACTCAGCCTCTGAGGCTGGCATATTGCGCTCAAAATTCTTGTATAGTGCCCACGACCGCGACCTCCATTTCCTCCACGTCCAAAATTATAACTGCCACGCCAAGAGTCACCCTGAGGGCGAGAACTCATTTGGCGTCCAATCTGATCCAATTCGTCAAGAACTGCATTATTCGTGCGCTTAATCTCAGAGCGCAAATCATCAATTTGACATCTTCTTGCATGCTCTCAAAATTATAATTGCCACGCCAAGAGTCACCCTGGGGGCGAGAACTGACTTGGCGCCCAATCTGATCCAACTTATCAAGAACTGCATTATTTGTGCGCTTAATTTCAGAGCGCAAATCATCAATCTTCTCATCTACTTTCAATCCAAAACTCTTCAATTTTTCATCCATTAAATATTCTACTTCAGACTTGGTCATGAGAGAAGAGGAAGAACCAGAGCCACGCTCTGTAGTAAGAAACATGAAACCCAGGTCTCCCTTGGGATGAGAGCCCGCTGCAGAATCCTGCAATTTCTTCTCCCACAACTGTTTGAGTCTGAAATATAATTTTTGTTTATTGTTGATTTCCAGCAGCGTTCAAATCGGAAATCAGTTGTGTCACATAATCGGGAGGTCGCAATTCCGCAGTTGGAACATAGGTGTCGTATGGCATCACCGGGTCACGACCGTACGTCAAAAAGAACGGCGATGTTCCGGTGGTTGTGTTTATGTGCGGGCTTGGGTCTACAGCAAGTGAGAAAGCCAGGTAAAACTTTTTTTCGGAATGGAATATAATTCGTTTCAGTGACTCATCCCATTTGCAGCGAACAGATGGTTTAGGATTTCTGTCATTAAACTTTTCATTTATAACATTCACCAGCTGTTGGTGGTTTTGAATGGGGGTTTCGCGATTTACAATGAATTGTTTCCATTGTTCGAAATCAGCAGCTGGGCGAGTTGTTGGAATTCCTGTAATTCCAGCTCCCGCAAGCTCTTCAGAATAATAAATACTAAAAGTGTTGTCAACTGTTATATCTCCTGCTTTGGTTTCACCACTCACCATAGGGATGCTGTTATAAAATTCGGAGGTTTGGGGCTGCCCCCATTGCCCCCCAAAACCTCACTGGGGTCCCCATTTACAGGAGACAGCAGGAAGGAAGCGCTGGGATTTGCCAGAGCACTCTGGCAGGTTTGCATGATGGGGAGGGGTGTGAGTTTTCTAGTTTCGAGGTTTCCCCACCCACACCACACAGCAGGCAGGGAGCGCTGAGATTCACCAGAGCACTCTGGCAGGTTTGCAGGATAGGGAGGGGTGTTAGTTTTCTAGTTTCAAGGTTGGGTTCGGGGCTGCCCCCATTGCCCCCCGAAATCTCACAGGGGTCCCCACCCACACCAAACAGCAGGCAGGGAGCGCTGGGATTTGCCAGAGCACTCTGGCAGGTTTGCATGATAGGGAGGGGTGTTAGTTTTCTAGTTTCGAGGTTGGGTCGGGGCTGCCCCGATTGCCCCCCGAAATCTCAAAGGGGTCCCCACCCACACCAAACAGCAGGCAGGGAGCGCTGGGATTTGCCAGAGCACTCTGGCAGGTTTGCATGATAGGGAGGGGTGTTAGTTTTCTAGTTTCGAGGTTGGGTCGGGGCTGCCCCGATTGCCCCCCGAAATCTCAAAGGGGTCCCCACCCACACCAAACAGCACGAAGGGAGCGCTGGGATTCACCAGAGCACTCTGGCAGGTTTGCGTGATAGGGAGGGGTGTTAATTTTCTTGTTTCGAGGTTGGGTAGGGGCTGCCCCGATTCCCCCCGAAATCTTACAGGGGTCCCCACCCACACCAAACAGCAGGAAGGGAGCACTGAGATTCGCCAGAGCACTCTGGCAGGTTTGCGTGATAGGGAGGGGTGTTAGTTTTCTTGTTTCCAGGTTGGGTAGGGGCTGCCCCGATTGCCCCCCGAAATCTCAAAGGGGTCCCCACCCACACCACACAGCAGGCAGGGAGCGCTGAGATTCGCCAGAGCACTCTGGCAGGTTTGCGTGATAGGGAGGGGTGTTAGTTTTCTAGTTTCAAGGTTGGGTTCGGGGCTGCCCCGATTCCCCCCCGAAATCTCACAGGGGTCCCCACCCACACCAAACAGCAGGAAGGGAGCGCTCAGATTTGCCAGAGCACTCTGGCAGGTTTGCATGATAGGGAGGGGTGTTAGTTTCCTAGTTTCCAGGTTGGGTAGGGGCTGCCCCGATTGCCCCCCGAAATCTCACAGGGGTCCCCACCCACACCACACAGCAGGCAGGGAGCGCTGAGATTCACCAGAGCACTCTGGCAGGTTTGCAGGATAGGGAGGGGTGTTAGTTTTCTAGTTTCAAGGTTGGGTTCGGGGCTGCCCCCATTGCCCCCCGAAATCTCACAGGGGTCCCCACCCACACCAAACAGCAGGCAGGGAGCGCTGGGATTTGCCAGAGCACTCTGGCAGGTTTGCATGATAGGGAGGGGTGTTAGTTTTCTAGTTTCGAGGTTGGGTCGGGGCTGCCCCGATTGCCCCCCGAAATCTCAAAGGGGTCCCCACCCACACCAAACAGCAGGCAGGGAGCGCTGGGATTCACCAGAGCACTCTGGCAGGTTTGCGTGATAGGGAGGGGTGTTAATTTTCTTGTTTCGAGGTTGGGTAGGGGCTGCCCCGATTCCCCCCCGAAATCTTACAGGGGTCCCCACCCACACCAAACAGCAGGAAGGGAGCACTGAGATTCGCCAGAGCACTCTGGCAGGTTTGCGTGATAGGGAGGGGTGTTAGTTTTCTTGTTTCCAGGTTGGGTAGGGGCTGCCCCGATTGCCCCCCGAAATCTCAAAGGGGTCCCCACCCACACCAAACAGCAGGCAGGGAGCACTGAGATTCACCAGAGCACTCTGGCAGGTTTGCAGGATAGGGAGGGGTGTTAGTTTTCTAGTTTCAAGGTTGGGTTCGGGGCTGCCCCCATTGCCCCCCGAAATCTCACAGGGGTCCCCACCCACACCAAACAGCAGGAAGGGAGCGCTTGGATTTGCCAGAGCACTCTGGCAGGTTTGCATGATAGGGAGGGGTGTTAGTTTTCTAGTTTCGAGGTTGGGTCGGGGCTGCCCCGATTGCCCCCCGAAATCTCAAAGGGGTCCCCACCCACACCAAACAGCAGGCAGGGAGCGCTGGGATTCACCAGAGCACTCTGGCAGGTTTGCAGGATAGGGAGGGGTGTTAGTTTTCTAGTTTCAAGGTTGGGTTCGGGGCTGCCCCCATTGCCCCCCGAAATCTCACAGGGGTCCCCACCCACACCAAACAGCAGGAAGGGAGCGCTGGGATTCGCCAGAGCACTCTGGCAGGTTTGCATGACAGGGAGGGGCGTAAGATTCCTGGTTTCGAGGTTGGGTTTGGGGCTGCCCCCATCGCCCCCAAAATCTCACAGGGGTCCCCACCCACACCAAACAGCAGGCAGGGAGCCCTGGGATTCGCCAGAGCACTCTGGCAAATTTGCATGATAGGGAGGGGTGTTCGTTTTCTAGTTTCGAGGTTGGGTTTGGGGCTGCCCCCATCGCCCCCCGAAATCTCACAGGGGTCCCCACCCACACGGAACAGCAGGCAAGGAGCGCTTGGATTCGCCAGAGCACTCTGGCAGGTTTGCCTGATAGGGAGGGGTGTTAGTTTTCTAGTTTCGAGGTTGGGTTCGGGGCTGCCCCCATCGCCCCCCGAAATCTCACAGGGGTCCCCACCCACACCAAACAGCAGGAAGGGAGCACGGAGATTCGCCAGAGCACTCTGGCAGGTTTGCGTGATAGGGAGGGGTGTTAGTTTTCTTGTTTCCAGGTTGGGTAGGGGCTGCCCCGATTGCCCCCCGAAATCTCAAAGGGGTCCCCACCCACACCACACAGCAGGCAGGGAGCGCTGGGATTCACCAGAGCACTCTGGCAGGTTTGCAGGATAGGGAGGGGTGTTAGTTTTCTAGTTTCAAGGTTGGGTTTGGGGCTGCCCCAATCGCCCCCCGAAATCTCACAGGGGTCCCCACCCACACCAAACAGCAGGCAGGGAGCCCTGGGATTCGCCAGAGCACTCTGGCAAATTTGCAGGATAGGGAGGGGTGTTAGTTTTCAAGTTTCAAGGTTGGGTTCGGGGCTGCCCCCATCGCCCCCCGAAATCTCACAGGGGTCCCCACCCACACGGAACAGCAGGTAGGGAGCACTGAGATTCGCCAGAGCACTCTGGCAGGTTTGCGTGATAGGGAGGGGTGTTAGTTTTCTAGTTTCGAGGTTGGGTCGGGGCTGCCCCGATTGCCCCCCCAAATCTGACAGGGGTCCCCACCCACACCAAACAGCAGGCAGGGAGCGCTTGGATTCGCCAGAGCACTCTGGCAGGTTTGCCTGATAGGGAGGGGTGTTAGTTTTCTAGTTTCGAGGTTGGGTTCGGGGCTGCCCCCATCGCCCCCCGAAATCTCACAGGGGTCCCCACCCACACCAAACAGCAGGCAGGGAGCGCTGGGATTCGCCAGAGCACTCTGGCAGGTTTGCGTGATAGGGAGGGGTGTTAGTTTTCTTGTTTCGAGGTTGGGTCGGGGCTGCCCCGATTGCCCCCCGAAATCTCAAAGGGGTCCCCACCCACACCACACAGCAGGCAGGGAGCGCTGGGATTCACCAGAGCACTCTGGCAGGTTTGCAGGATAGGGAGGGGTGTTAGTTTTCTAGTTTCAAGGTTGGGTTTGGGGCTGCCCCAATCGCCCCCCGAAATCTCACAGGGGTCCCCACCCACACCAAACAGCAGGCAGGGAGCCCTGGGATTCGCCAGAGCACTCTGGCAAATTTGCAGGATAGGGAGGGGTGTTAGTTTTCAAGTTTCAAGGTTGGGTTCGGGGCTGCCCCCATCGCCCCCCGAAATCTCACAGGGGTCCCCACCCACACCAAACAGCAGGCAGGGAGCGCTGGGATTTGCCAGAGCACTCTGGCAGGTTTGCGTGATAGGGAGGGGTGTTAGTTTTCTAGTTTCGAGGTTGGGTCGGGGCTGCCCCGATTGCCCCCCCAAATCTGACAGGGGTCCCCACCCACACCAAACAGCAGGCAGGGAGCGCTTGGATTCGCCAGAGCACTCTGGCAGGTTTGCCTGATAGGGAGGGGTGTTAGTTTTCTAGTTTCGAGGTTGGGTTCGGGGCTGCCCCCATCGCCCCCCGAAATCTCACAGGGGTCCCCACCCACACCAAACAGCAGGAAGGGAGCGCTGGGATTCGCCAGAGCACTCTGGCAGGTTTGCGTGATAGGGAGGGGTGTTAATTTTCTTGTTTCGAGGTTGGGTAGGGGCTGCCCCAATTGCCCCCCGAATTCTCACAGGGGTCCCCCCACACCAAACAGCAGGAAGGGAGCACTGAGATTCGCCAGAGCACTCTGGCAGGTTTGCGTGATAGGGAGGGGTGTTAATTTCTTGTTTCGAGGTTGGGTAGGGGCTGCCCGATTGCCCCCCGAATTCTCACAGGGGTCCCCACCCACACCAAACAGCAGGAAGGGAGCACTGAGATTCGCCAGAGCACTCTGGCAGGTTTGCATGATAGGGAGGGGCGTAAGATTCCTGGTTTCGAGGTTGGGTTTGGGGCTGCCCCGATCGCCCCCCGAAATCTCACAGGGGTCCCCACCCACACGGAACAGCAGGCAGGGAGCGCTTGGATTCGCCAGAGCACTCTGGCAGGTTTGCCTGATAGGGAGGGGTGTTAGTTTTCTAGTTTCGAGGTTGGGTTCGGGGCTGCCCCGGTCGCCCCCCGAAATCTCACAGGGGTCCCCACCCACACCAAACAGCAGGCAGGGAGCGCTGGGATTTGCCAGAGCACTCTGGCAGGTTTGCATGATAGGGAGGGGTGTTAGTTTTCTAGTTTCGAGGTTGGGTCGGGGCTGCCCCGATTGCCCCCCCAAATCTGACAGGGGTCCCCACCCACACGGAACAGCAGGCAGGGAGCGCTTGGATTCGCCAGAGCACTCTGGCAGGTTTGCCTGATAGGCAGGGGTGTTAGTTTTCTAGTTTCGAGGTTGGGTTCGGGGCTGCCCCCATCGCCCCCCGAAATCTCACAGGGGTCCCCACCCACACCAAACAGCAGGCAGGGAGCGCTGGGATTCGCCAGAGCACTCTGGCAGGTTTGCGTGATAGGGAGGGGTGTTAATTTTCTTGTTTCGAGGTTGGGTAGGGCTGCCCCGATTGCCCCCGAAATCTCACAGGGGTCCCCACCCACACCAAACAGCAGGAGGGAGCCTGAGATTCGCCAGAGCACTCTGGCAGGTTTGCGTGATAGGGAGGGGTGTTAATTTTCTTGTTTCGAGGTTGGTAGGGGCTGCCCCGATTGCCCCCGAATTCTCACAGGGGTCCCCACCCACACCAAACAGCAGGAAGGGAGCACTGAGATTCGCCAGAGCACTCTGGCAGGTTTGCATGATAGGGAGGGGCGTAAGATTCCTGGTTTCGAGGTTGGGTTTGGGGCTGCCCCCATCGCCCCCCGAAATCTCACAGGGGTCCCCACCCACACGGAACAGCAGGCAGGGAGCGCTTGGATTCGCCAGAGCACTCTGGCAGGTTTGCCTGATAGGGAGGGGTGTTAGTTTTCTAGTTTCGAGGTTGGGTTCGGGGCTGCCCCCGTCGCCCCCCGAAATCTCACAGGGGTCCCCACCCACACCAAACAGCAGGCATGGAGCGCTGGGATTTGCCAGAGCACTCTGGCAGGTTTGCATGATAGGGAGGGGTGTTAGTTTTCTAGTTTCGAGGTTGGGTCGGGGCTGCCCCGATTGCCCCCCCAAATCTGACAGGGGTCCCCACCCACACGGAACAGCAGGCAGGGAGCGCTTGGATTCGCCAGAGCACTCTGGCAGGTTTGCCTGATAGGCAGGGGTGTTAGTTTTCTAGTTTCGAGGTTGGGTTCGGGGCTGCCCCCATCGCCCCCCGAAATCTCACAGGGGTCCCCACCCACACCAAACAGCAGGCAGGGAGCGCTGGGATTCGCCAGAGCACTCTGGCAGGTTTGCGTGATAGGGAGGGGTGTTAATTTTCTTGTTTCGAGGTTGGGTAGGGGCTGCCCCGATTGCCCCCCGAATTCTCACAGGGGTCCCCACCCACACCAAACAGCAGGAAGGGAGCACTGAGATTCGCCAGAGCACTCTGGCAGGTTTGCGTGATAGGGAGGGGTGTTAGTTTTCTTGTTTCGAGGTTGGGTAGGGGCTGCCCCGATTGCCCCCCGAATTCTCACAGGGGTCCCCACCCACACCAAACAGCAGGAAGGGAGCACTGAGATTCGCCAGAGCACTCTGGCAGGTTTGCGTGATAGGGAGGGGTGTTAATTTTCTTGTTTCGAGGTTGGGTAGGGGCTGCCCCGATTGCCCCCCGAATTCTCACAGGGGTCCCCACCCACACCAAACAGCAGGAAGGGAGCACTGAGATTCGCCAGAGCACTCTGGCAGGTTTGCATGATAGGGAGGGGCGTAAGATTCCTGGTTTCGAGGTTGGGTTTGGGGCTGCCCCCATCGCCCCCCGAAATCTCACAGGGGTCCCCACCCACACGGAACAGCAGGCAGGGAGCGCTTGGATTCGCCAGAGCACTCTGGCAGGTTTGCCTGATAGGGAGGGGTGTTAGTTTTCTAGTTTCGAGGTTGGGTTCGGGGCTGCCCCGTCGCCCCCCGAAATCTCACAGGGGTCCCCACCCACACCAAACAGCAGGCATGGAGCGCTGGGATTTGCCAGAGCACTCTGGCAGGTTTGCATGATAGGGAGGGGTGTTAGTTTTCTAGTTTCGAGGTTGGGTCGGGGCTGCCCCGATTGCCCCCCCAAATCTGACAGGGGTCCCCACCCACACGGAACAGCAGGCAGGGAGCGCTTGGATTCGCCAGAGCACTCTGGCAGGTTTGCCTGATAGGGAGGAGTGTTAGTTTTCTAGTTTCGAGGTTGGGTTCAGGGTGGCCCCGATCGCCCCCCGAAATCTCACAGGGGTCCCCACCCACACCAAACAGCAGGCAGGGAGCGCTTGGATTCGCCAGAGCACTCTGGCAGGTTTGCCTGATAGGCAGGGGTGTTAGTTTTCTAGTTTCGAGGTTGGGTTCGGGGCTGCCCCGATGGCCCCCCGAATTCTCACAGGGGTTCCCACCCACACCAAACAGCAGGCAGGGAGCGCTGGGATTCGCCAGAGCACTCTGGCAGGTTTGCGTGATAGGGAGGGGTGTTAGTTTTCTTGTTTCGAGGTTGGGTAGGGGCTGCCCCGATTGCCCCCCGAATTCTCACAGGGGTCCCCACCCACACCAAACAGCAGGCAGGGAGCGCTGGATTCGCCAGAGCACTCTGGCAGGTTTGCCTGATAGGGAGGGGTGTTAGTTTTCTAGTTTCGAGGTTGG
>QPMI01000362.1:0-31288 GCA_004431415.1 Cyanophora paradoxa | reverse complement strand
CCGCCTCACCGCCGCCGCCGCCGGCAGCTTCGTGCGGGTGCCGGGGCGTCCACAGGCGCTTCCCCAACCACGCCAAAGATCGTGCGCCCGCCCCCGCGCATCCACCCCGCCGCCTCCGGCCGGCCGAGGCGGCGGCAGCCGCTGTTTCGAGTGGGTGGGGAAAGAAACGTCGGGGGTGCGGCGGGCGCGGGGGGAGTACGTGCTGGTGACGAACCAGGACGTGCTGCTCCCCGACGCCTTCTTTGCCGCCCTCGCCGCCCGCCGCCTCCGCCCCGACGCCTTCTACCTCGCCCGCCGGCCCGCCCCGGCCCCCGCACCCCCCCGCCCCCTCCCTGAGGCGCCCGCAGCTTCGACGCGAACGGGACGCACCTGCCCGAGGCGCCCCGCGCCGCCGTCCTCGCCGACTTCCTCCGCCGCTCCCGCTCCAAGTCGCGCCCCGGCCCCCCGCGCCCCGCCCGCGCGCCCCTCGCGGCCCCCGCCGACGCCGCGCCCCGCAGCCCGATCTTCCTCACGAAGGAGCGGGCGATGCCGTACGCCGAGTGGGCGGAGCTCTCGGCGGCGCCCCCGGGGGCCCCCCGCCCCGCGCCACGCCGGGCCCCCGGCGGAGGCCCGGGGGCCCACCGACTGGGAGGGCCACCTCGTCTCCGAGTGCGCCCCGCGCCCCGCCCCGCCGCGCGGCGGACGCCTCCGACGCTGAGCGCGCATGCGCACCACGCGCGGGGGCAAGCTTCGGGCAGCTGACGATGGACTTCCCGGGGGACTTCCTGCTGGCGCACGGGGAGCGCTGGCGGGCGGCGCGCGGGGCTACCCCGAGCACGCGACCTCCTCCTTCTGCGACGCCTTCCTCCCCGCCACGTTTTTCGTCAATGAGCCTCTTCTACGTTTTTCTGAAGGCCCCCATCGTCGCCTTCCACCAGGCCCGCCCGCGCCTCCAGCGCCCTCCCCCCGCCCCGCCCTCACCCGCCCCCGCCCCGCGCCGGCCCCGCGCAGGACCACGTCGCCGAGTGCGCCCGCCCGCCCCGCCCGCCGCTCCCAGCGGGCGCTGCGTGAAGGCCCTCGCCCGCGCGCGCAGGCACGTGACGCGCCCGATGACGCCGCCGGCGCTGCTGGAGGAGTACAAGCGGGCGGCGGCGGAGGGGCGGCCCCTCATCCACAACGTGGCGGAGAAGTGGGGCCTGTGGGACCTCGGGGCGGCCGTCGAGGTGACAGACCTCGCCCCGCACCCCGCCCTCCTCTAGCCCGCCCCGCCCCCCGCGCCCCGCGCCCTTCCCCAGCAGCATTGTTTCCAATCGAACGCCGTGCAACGCACATCGCGGGGCCGACGGGGGCAAGCGGGGAGGGGCGGGGCGCGGGGGGCGGGGCCGGGGCTAGCGGCGGTAGCGGTAGCGCTTGAAGTTGAAGTAGAGGTGGAAGATGCCGCGCTCGAAGGTGCACTTGAAGCCGCGCTTGTGGGAGTACTCCCACTCCTTGTTGACGATGCGGAAGGCGACGTCCTCGTAGGGGGCCCCCGCGTGGAAGCGCAGCAGCACCGTGTCCTCCGTCGTGTCCGGCTCGATGAAGAAACTGCGGCGACTTCGCCTTGTCGATGAGGTCCGGGTAGAAGATCTGCGCCCAGGCCCCGCGTCGCGCCCGCAGCGCAGGGAGCGCGCGGCCGGGGCGGCCCGGGGCGCGGGGCGGGCGCACGTTGAACTTGTAGCCCTGGACGATCTTCGGGGGCGGGTTGTCGTGGTCGTAGTGCGTCTGGTTGTACTTGTTCCAGTCGAAGCCGGTGTGGACGCGGTTGAAGTAGCGGGGGCGGCGGGGCCGGTACTTGTCCTCCCACCGGTACTGCTGCCCCTCCACGGCCACCTCGTCCGCGAAGGAGACCTCGCCCTCCTCCGCCCGCTCCGCCAGCTTCGCGCTCTCGATCCGGTACAGCTCGTCCTCGTTCACGAACCGCGTCCGCGACATCGCCGCCCGCCCCGCCCCCGACACCCGCGCCGCCTCCTCCGCCGCCGCGATCTCCGCCATCTTCTCCCTGCGCGCGCATCGCCCCGCGCGTCAGGGGCGGGGGCTGGCAACGCGGCGGGGCGGGGGTGGGGCCAGGGGCGTGCCGCTCGCGGGCGAGGATGGCCTCGCGCTGCTGCTCGAGCTGGCGCCGGTCCTCCGCCTCGTCCACCACCTCCGCCTCCCCCACGTCCCCGCTCTCCAGCACCGGGCTGAAAGCCCCCGGCGGCGTGCCCCCGGCCCCCGCCCCGCCCCGCCCGCCGTCCTCCTCCTCCTCCTCCTCCTCCCACCCGCCGCGCGAGGGCCGGCCGCCGCGCGGCCCTCGCCCTCGCTCTCGCTGGCGGCCTGCCGGCGGCGCCGCCGCGCTCCCGCTCGCTCTCCTCCCCGCTCGAGGAGGAGGAGGAGGAAGAGTCCTCCCGCCGCCGCTTGCCCTGCCCGCCCCCTCAGCTCCCGGCGGCGAGCGGGGCGGGGGGCGGACCCCTCGCGCTCGGGGTCGCGGCCGCGGGAGGCGCGGGCCTGCTCCTGCTGGAGCTGGGCGAGGCGCTTCTTGAGGAGGCCGGCGTGGACTCTCCCGCAGCAGCGCCTTCGCCTTGAAGACGGAGAGCTTCTTCAAGACGTTCTCCCAGTACTCGACGTCGACGCCGCGGCCGATGGCGATCTTCGTCGCGGCACTGGCCCTCGAGCTCCGCCAGCTGCCGCGCCGACTTGCCCCGGAAGATCCCCTCGATGTCCCCCTCCACCGCCGAGTGCACCCCCGACGACGACGGCGCCCCCCGCGTCCCTGCCCCCCCCCCCACCTCAGCCCCCGCCGACTCTGGCGGGGCGGGGGAGAGTGCGGGGGCGGCGCACCCTGGCGCTCGAGCTCCTCGCTGCGGCGCGCCTGCTCGAGCTCGTCCTCGCACACGACCATCATCGCCTGCCCCCCGCCCCCGCCCTCGACCGGCGCCCCGCGCGGGCGCCGGGGCCGGGGCCGGCGGCGGGGTCCGGCGCACATTCCAGAACTCGCGGTGGCCCTTCTCCTGGTCGAGCTCGAGGTGCGTGGCGATGTCCGCCTTCAGCTCCTCGATCTCCGCCACCGGCAGGCCCTTGAAGATCTTGTACGGCTCGTTCATCTCGATGTCGAAGTCCTACGCACGCCCCCCCGCCGTCCGTCGGTCCGGCGCCGCAGGCCTCGGGCGCCTGCCGCACCTTGTCCAGGTGCAGGTTCTTGGCGATGATGTCGATGGGCTTGGCGCGCCCTTCCTTGATGCGGATCTCCGACCGGATGATCGCCTGCTTCAGGTGGAACTGCGCCGGCCCACCGCACGTTTCGGAACTCGCTTACGCAGCGGAGCCAAAGAGCGCCCGCACCTCGTCCTCCTTCTTCTCCCACTCCTGGAAGGACATTCCCTCGCGCTCCGGGCGAGCCTCGACTGCCCGGCCGCGCGGTCAGCGCTAGTGCAAAAAGGGATTGCACGAGGAGTAGCTAACGCGCACCCGCTCCTCCTCCCACCGCATCTTCTCCTCCTCGCGCTCCTCACGCCGCTTCTTGACCTTGTCAATCTCCCGCTGCCAGCACTGTCAGCCCGAGCCGAAACCATTCTGTCTGCAGCGAATGCGCTCACGCGAAGCTCCTCGCGTCGAAGGCGTTCGCGCTCCTTCGACAGGGCTTGGGGTCGACGCCCAGCTCAACAGCTTCTCGTTCTTCTTTTTCCACACGAACTGCTCCTTGAGGTTCGAGTCGCCGAACGGGTTGTTATCGTTCGTGTATCCGAAGAAGGACTTGTCCTCCTTCTTGCTGGACCGCTCCTTCTCCGCCCGCTTCGCCTCCTGCGTACACACATTCGCCAATGTTACTGGCGGCGCGGGGCGAGCGCGCACCTTCTTCTGCTTCTTCGCGAGGCGCCGTGCACGCCGCTCCTCCGGCGTCTCATCAAGCTTGCTCCGCTTCCTGTCGTGGTTTAGCGAGGCGGTGTACAGCTGACGGCGGGGGCGGTGCGCACTTCTCCTTCTCTTTCTTCGCACGCTTCTCCTCCTTGCGCCTGCGGCGCTCTTCTTCGTCGCGGTCGCGGCCCATGCCGGCCGAGGATGAGACCCTCTATGCTCGGCTGGAAGTCAAGCGTACGTCCGTGACGCTTCTACGCTGCCCTACGAGGTGATTCGAAGCTGAGGAGCTGCTGCGACAGCTTTGTGCCTACCCCCGGCAGCAAAAAAAGAAGGTGGCCGAATGCGAGCACTTCCTGCAGAGGGTGCGCCTGCTGCACCAAGCTAAGCCTGCTGGAACGACTTCCCTGGCCTTCCGCCTTGCCGCCGGCGAGTCTGCGGACCTCCTCGCTGACGCACCCACGCGCAGTTTGGAGACAAGATCAGTGTAGTGCATAGGGATGGTACGATAGCGAAGCCGGGCCAGCCCGCTTCCGAGGGCACGCTCATCAGCGCCGCATCCAACGGGGCCGCCTCCAAGCGTGAGACCCCTTGCACCCTTCCAGCCCTCCCAGATGCAAACCTTGGCGCCCGCTGAGACCGCTGCGCTCTCCCGATCAGAGCTCCAGTCCGCCCGCAGAGGATCTCCGCAGCCCGATGACGGGGCGCAGTACGGGGAGCAGGTGCGCCGTCGCCCCCGCGCCCGCGCCGCCCTGCGTCATGACGCGCGTGCGGCCCAGGCGGGCTACGGCTACGGCCACGCGGCGTCGGGTGCGGCGGCGAGGCAGGCGCCCGCGCGTACGGGGGCGAAGCCGGCTACTACGAGGCGGAGGCCTTCTCCTACCCCGCGGCGGCCTCGTACTACGCGTACCAGCCGCCGCCGCAAGCGCCGCCGCACCAGCCGGGCGCCTACGACGCCTACTACGGCTACGCCGACGCGGGGCCGCCGGCGCCCTCGCCGGCTACGGCTACGGGCAGCAGTGGGGCGGCGTGCCGGTGGCGAAGAAGGCGGTGGCGGGGGCGGGGGGCTACGCGCGGCAGCACGCGGTGAAGCAGCGGCGGCAGGGAAGGAGCCGGCCGGGGCCGCCGCCGCCGCCGCCGGAGCCGGAGTACGCGACGCCGGAGGAGAAGCTGGCGTTCAGCCGGAAGCCGCGCGAGGTGGCGTACAAGCCGTACACGCTGAAGGAGTACGAGGCGCTCAAGCAGCGCCGCTCGCCATGGGGAGCCTCGGGCCCGAGCCCCCGACGAGGAGCGCATCGCCAAGGTGCCCCCGCCCGCCCGCCCGCCCGCCGCCGCGCGGTGCGAGCTGCGGGGCCAGCGGGAGGCGCGGGAGCGGATGAAGGACTACGCGGAGGTGATGAACAAGGCGAACATGGAGCGCGCGCCCCCCGCCCGCCCCGCCCGTCCCGCCCCCGGCCCCTCACCCCGCCGCCCCCCGCCAGCCTCGTCAAGGAGCCCCGAAGCGCAGGCCCCCGCCGCCGGGCTGGCAGCCCCCCAAGCCCCCCAGCGGCCGCGACCCGGGTGCCGGCGCGGCGGGGGGGGGCGCGGGGGCCGGGGGCGTGCGCTGAGGCGGCGCAGGCGCTGGAGTACGCCTCGCAGGTGCCGAAGCCGAAGCAGCGGGCGCGGGCGGAGGAGGGGGAGGCGGAGGAGGGTACGGGGAGGAGAGAGGAGGAGGGGGACTGGAGCGGCTGGCGGCGAAGCACCGGGCGGACCAGGCGGGCGGTGGAGGCGATCCGGCGCGAGCTGCAGGGGCCAACCTGCGGCCCGTCCCCGAGGAGGACCCAGCGCCGACGACGACCCGTACCCCGCTCCCCGCTCCGGGCCAACGACGCGGCCCGGGCGGGGCGCCGCGGGCCCGCCAGCGAGGGCTCCTCCCGCGCCTCCCGCCGCAGCCCGCCCCCTCCGGCAGCGCCCCCGCCGCCCCCGGCCGCCGGCCCCGCCCCCCGACCCCCCGCCCCCCGCGCTACTGACCGCCCCTCTCGCCTGTAGTTGCCCTGGTCGTTAGTATCGCGCGTAGTCCTAGTCTCGCGCGCTCGTTCCGGGCGCTAGTGTTAGTCTGTGTGCGTCCGGGCCGTCCCGCCCTTCTAGTCGCGGCTGCCGTAGTGCTTTTTCGAAACAAGCTAAGAAGGCTAAGCAAGGCGCTTTGAGAGGGGCGGGGTCAGAGGGGCGCGGAGGAGCGGGCGACGAGGAGGCGCGGGTAGGCGGCCTTGAGGGCGGCGGCGCCCGGCGGGGTGGCGCGCGTGCCCCGCAAAGCCAGCAAGCAAAGGCGGGGGCAGAGGCGGGCGGCGGCGGCCGCTGCCGCGTCGTGGCGGCGGGCACGCGCGTGAGGTCGAGCGAGGCGAGGCTGCCGGCGCAGGCGGCCGCGAGCGCCTCGACGGCTCCCCGCCTCCTCCACCCCGTGCAGCCGCGAGGCTCAGCTCCCGCACCGGCGCCGGCCCCGCCGCCAGCGCCGCAGCGAGCGCCTCGGCGTCGGCGGAGGCGAGATCGGGGCGTCGAGGATGCGGAGGCGGGCGAGGCGGGGGGAGCGGCGGAGGAGGGGCGCGGCGGCGGCGGCGCGCCGGGCCGCAGGCGGCGAGGCGAGGTCGGCCAGGGCGCCGCGGGCGTGGCGGGCGAAGGCGGCGAGGCGGCGGCGGTGACGCCGGGGAGGTGCCCGAGGTCGAGCCGCTCGAGGCGGGGGCAGCCGAAGCGAGGGCACATGCGCGACGTCGGTGGCGGGGAGGCGGCGCAGGCCGAGGGCGGAGAGGCCCGGGGCGTGGCGGGCGAGGGCCAGCACGCTGCGTCCCCCGCCGCCACCCCTCCAGGCGCACCTCCCGCAGCCCGGCCCCAGCGCCGTCGCCAGCAGCGAGAGCCCTGCGCGCGGGGTCAGCGGCGCGCGGGGGCGCGGGGCGGGGCGGGGCGGGGCGGGCCGAAGTCGGCGAGGAGGGGCATCTCGTAGAGCTTGAGGCGGGCGAGGCGAGGCACGCGCGGCGAGCCCGCCACGCCCCCTCCGTCACCTCCGCGACCCCAGCACCGCAGCGTCTCCAGCTGCACGCACCCCTGCGCCGCATCGGCCCCCGGCACCGCGGGCGGGGCGGGAGGGGGGCGCCTGGAGCGCGCGCAGGGCGGCGTCGGAAAGGCCGACGCCGGAATAGTTCCAGTCGACGGCGGCGAGGGGGCAGTGGCGGGCCAGCGCCTCCAGCGCCGCCCCGCCACGCCCCCGCAGAGCTTCAGCCGCACGCGCGCAGGCGCGGCAGGCCCGCGCCGCCGCCTCCACCCCGGCGTCCGTCACGTTCCCGTGTACGAGATGCACAGCGCCTCCAGCCTCTGCGCATGCGCCGCACCGGCTCCAGCGCCGCCGCGGGGCGGAGGGGCGGGCGGGTGCACGGTGCAGTGGCGGGCGAGGGCGATGAGCGATTCGTCGCCGACCGCCGGCGCCGGTGCACGGAGAGGGACCGCAGGCGCGGCCAGCTGGCCAGCTGCCGCGCCAGGCTCCTGTCTGCAGCCGCCTCAGGGGCGGAGTTCAAACAGCGCTCTGAGCCGGCGCCGGCGCGCCTTTCACTGTGCGCCCCGCCACGGCAATGGTCTCAAGGAGCGGACAGTACTTCGCTGCGAGGTCGAGCACGCACCGCAGTCGAACTCGACGGACAGAGCCAGCTCCCGCAGACCGCTAGCGCTGGGCACCACGCTGCGCGAGCCGATGATCAGCGAGGCGGCCCGGCGCCGGGCGTTTGGCGCACGCGAGCGCGACGTGCTCCAGTCCGGGATGCATATGGTGCTCGAGGTCGATCCGCTTGACTACAACGCCGCGGTGCGCCGGCGACTGGAGAAGCGCTCGCCAGCGCTTGCAGACTCGTGAGCGCTTGCTTGCTCCACGAAGGAAATGTGGAGAAGAATTCGGCGAGTATATCATCCGGCAGCGCGTCATGCACTCTGCGTCCATGTGGCGCGCGTGGGCCGGGCGCTGACGCCAGGCTTGTTGTCCTCGTACCGTGGCTCATTCGACCTGTACGCCCCCCCGAGCTTCTCCCCCCGCGGTGGATGCGACCTTTCCGGTCGGAGCCTCCGAGGCGCGGTTGAGCGAGCAGCACCACCCAACAGCGATCGACAGCGCACCTCGTTTTGCGGTTGCCGTCGCAGTGGCAGCATTGGCGGCACAGCGGTAGTGCTCTCGAATTCGGCCGCATCCCTCTGAGGCAGAGCGAAGCTGCAGCCACAGCGTTCAATTATGGAGTCCGGTCGACCCAGCCCCGTTTCCCTGGCACCCCGCCGCGGATCCGGAGCGCAAGATCCTGCGGGGCAATCGCAAGCAGCGCGGAAGCGGGCGATGCCGACCCCAGCGAGCAGCCAGCGACGCATGTCATTCGATAATAGGATTTCTGGATGCGCGTTCACATATGCAGCAGTTGTGCTGATCGTATTGAACTCGAGTCAACGCGGCTCCGCGCTGTCGGATCTTCAAGGCGGCAAGGCGGGGAGTGCTTCGCTCACCTCTGGAGCCGTAAACGCCACGGCTACGCGGTGGCTGCAGCGCCCAGCGAGAGGACTGCAAGCTTTCGCCGGCGCTGCTCTGCCTCCTCATCCTTGCGATTCCCGTCGCGGCGCCTGCTACTTCTTTGCAGGTGCGAGATCCGTGCGATTAAAGCATATAACGCGCCCAACGAGATGCGCGCTTAGACATCATGTAAATTGATTCGCGCTCATCGGCCGCATCGCGCAGGCCTCTGCTTCAACGACCTGCGGAAGCGCAGCCTGCGGAGGCTCATGATGCCGGATGTACATGACGGTGAGATCTTGCCAGTCCTCGACCTGAGGAAGACGGGTACCGGAGCGCTGACCGGTCTCGTCCGCATCGCGATCGAGGCAGGGCCTGCAGATGGCGGTGACCCGCTGCCGTTCGGGGCGCGCGGCGCACGCCTCGACCCGTCTGCGAGGCGGTATCGAGCTGGCGATGAAGGGCGAGGCGTGGGCGTCGCTACTGCAGCGCCGCGGAGCGCGAGGGCGACGAGGCAGACTGCCCCATCTGCCTCGAGAGCTTCTCCCGCGAGCTGCCCCCCATCGTCATCCCTGCGGGTGAGGCCCCCCGCGCCCGGCCCCGCGACCGGGCGGGCCGGTGACGTGCGGGGCGGGGCGGGGCAGGCACGAGGTGTGCGTGGAGTGCATGCGGCGGCTGGTGGCCACTCGTGGGCGCCGAGCGCCTGACCTGCTCGGTCCTGCCGGCGCTCTTCACGAGCGACGAGCTCCACGTCCACGGGCCCGGCGCCCGCTCCCCTCCCGGCCCCCGCTCCCCGTCCCCCGCCCCCGCCCCGCCCACCCCGACCCGCCCACGCGCCCCGCCCGCCGCCGGCGCCCGTCGTCGTGCTGCGGGGTGCCCTCCTGCGGCGCCGGACGCGGCGGCGCTGGAGGGCCCGAGCGGACTCCCCGAGGCGCCAAGGCGGCGGCGGCGGAGGCGCCCATCCCCGGGCGCTTCCCGACGAGCCGCCCAGCGCCGCCGGCCGGAGGAGGGCGAGGCGAGGGGCCCGAAAGCCCTCCCGAGCCGCGGCTGCCCTTCTCCGCCTCCCATTGACTTGCCGCCGAGCAGGCTGCAGCTCCTCTAGATCTGCAGCCGCTGAGCATTAAGTATAACTTTTTCGACGTATTAAGTTTAGCGACGTATAAGCTTTTTTTTGAGTATTGCCCGTGCAGTAAGCATTTATTTTCGACGGCCTGCAGCTGCAGCTAGCCAGCTGCAGCTGACCGATGCGTGCTAGAAGTCAGTTCAGTGCAATGAGGTCAGACGTACAGAACTAGTTGACGGTTATAGTTAGAGCAGGTTTTGATCGTGAAAGCTTAGCGCTACTAGCTAGCGCTTCTTTAGGTCCTGACTTTGTGACCAGTCCGACGGTCCCGAGTCCAGCGCGGCTGCGTGGGCACGCGCAGCCGCTGCCAGATCTCAGAGTCCGGACAGCAGGAATATCACATTGTTTCAAGTTTCTAAGTTATTGTCATTAGTACACACACTGAGTGGTCCGACGGTCCGATGCGATCGCGAGTCATATAATGTCGGGTGGATCCGATGACCCCCGGGCGCGTGCCGCAGTACTACGGTACTAGTGCTCGATCGCAATCCGATGATCGAAGGCTGCTGGATTGATCATGTCGCGGTGCTCATGATCAGGGCTATACGTATCGGCTCTATTGCCACAAGTTGCAGAACCGTTGAACTATGGGGCTATGCTGCTTCTGGCTAGGAAACATACGAAGGCAGCCACTACGAGGGCAGCGAGACGGTCGTTACGAGAACACTAAGCTGCCGAGAGCCTCAAAAACCTAGGCCTACGACTGCGGATCTGCTGCAATGCGGTGCGTGCCTAAAGCGGGGCAGATGGGAGGGGGGTCGGCGGGGAGGGGGCCGGCGGGGCGGGGTGGGCGTGAGGCGGCCTCGTGGCGGGGCGCTATTGGCTGTGCAGGCGCGCGATGGCGAGCAGCGCATCCGCCCCTTCGCCACTGCGCCCGCCTCAGCACTCCGCGGGGCGCGGCCCAGGGCGCGGGGGGCGGCACCTGTGGTGCGCCGCGCCCGGGGAGGCGGCGACGGGGAGGAGGGCGCCGTCGGGGTCGAGGGCGGAGGCGGAGGGGGCGCCGCGGGCGCCGCCCTCGCCCTCCTCCGCCCCCTCCTCGCGCTTGACGCGCACCCCGCCGGCGGGCCCGCGCCCAGCAGCGGCCCCTCCCGTCCTCCTCGCCTCCCCGAGGTCCCGCGCCGCTTCCTCCCCTCCCCTCCCCTCCTCGCCGTCGCTGGCGGGGCGGGGGCGGGGGGCGGGGCGGGGGCGGGCGGGGGCGGCGGCGCGGCGGCGGGGCTGGCGGCGGGTGGGGGCGGGGGCCTCGGGGCCGGGGTCCACGAGCTCCTCCACCTCCCTCCGTCTCCGCCCCAGACTCCCGGATCCCCGCATCCCCCTCCCCGACTCCCCCTGCGAGCCGCCCTTGCCGCCGGGCCCCGCCGCGCCGCCCCACCTGGGTCATCGCACTGCCGCACCCCTCCGCGTCAGCCCCGCCCGGCTTGGGCGGCAGCCGGCGCACCGTCGTCGCCGTCCCCCTCCTCCATCGCCTCCGCCTCGGCGAGTTTCGCTGCGCGGCGGTGAGCGCGGCGGGCGGGGCGGGGCGGGGGAGGGCGGCGGACCGCTCTTGCGGCGGAACGCGGCGGCCGAGACGATCGGGGCTGGTCGAAGAGGGCGCTCCCGCTCGAGTCGCCCTTGCGGCGCCGGCCCCCGCGGGGCGCTTGCGGCCGGCCCCGAGGAGGCCGAGCTCGAGCGCGCGAGAGCTGCGAGCCGCCCGACGAGCCGCCCTTGGCCGAGCCCCGCCCCGCCCCTCCCCAGCTGCATCGCCACTGCCCCCGCGCCCAACGTCGGCCCCCGCGCGGGGCGGGCGGGGAGGGGCGGGGCGGACGGCAGGCGGCGGCGTGCTGGTCGATCTCGTAGGCGCGGAGGATCTCCTTGGCGCGCCGGTTCTCGGGCAGCCGCTGGGAGGAAGGGAGCCAGAGGGTGCTCGAGGCGATCGAGGGCGACCCGTCCAGCGCGGCAAAGAGCGAGCCCTGCGGCCCGCCTCGGCCACGCCCCAGCACGGGAGGGCGGGGAGGGCGGGGCGCGCACGCGAATGCAGTACCAGCCGGGCTCCTTGGGGCGTACCGGAAGGCAAAGTCCGTTCCGAACGGCTGCGCGGGGTTCGGTTCGGCGGGGCGAGGAGCGGTGGAGGCGGGGGCGGGCGGGCGGGGCGCGCGTTGGCCCAGGAGTGGATGCGGGTCTCGGGCTTCTGGAGGGAGCCGACGCCGCCGCACTCGGCACTGAAGTGGGAGAACTCGAGGCTGAGGAAGTAGGGGTGCGCGGGGCGGGCCCGCCGGCCCCGCCACCGCGCCTGCATGCGCATGACGGCGCGCGAGTTCTCCGCCACCGCCGCGAGTCCGCCTCCGCCGCCAGCACCAGCGCCGTCCGCCCCGCGTGCGCCCCCGCCCCGCCGCCCCCGCGCCCGCCCCGCGACGACTGCGAGCGCTCCACCACCGACGCCTGCGACGACGGGCCGGCGACGGCGGCGGCGGCATCCCCGATCCCCGCCCTGCCCCGCGCCGTCAGCGGCGGCGCGGGGAGGAGGCGGGCGGGAGCAGGCGCACCGGTCGTCGCCCTGGGTGCCGGAGGCGGCGAGTTCGCCGCTCTGCTCCTGCGAGGGCGGCGCGGGGAGGGCCCCGCGAGGGCCGCCGCGTTGGCCTGGTTGCGGGCCCGTCGGCGCGCCGGGGCTCGCGATCCAGCTGAGGTTCTCGTCCCCCTCTGCGCCGCCATCGTCGGGGGGCCGGGGGCCGGGGCGGGCGGGGCGGGCGGGGGGACCGTAGTCGGGGTCGTCGAGGTCCTGCGACTGCGACTGCGAGCCGGCCGAGGCCTGGCTGCCCCCGGGCCCCTGCTCGAGCTCGCGCCCTGCGGAGCGTGAACCCGCGCGGGGCCCGGGGGCGGGGCGGGGGCGGACGGCGCTTCTTGATGCCGCGGGTGATCTTGGAGGAGATGAAGAGGGCTCTGGGAGACGCCGGCGGCGTAGGGGACGCTGCCGTGCGGCTGGATGCGCTCGCCTCGATGAAGCCGACGGCGTAGAGCTTGAAGAAGACGCCGAGGGGAGCTGGGGGTGTTGATGAAGACCATACCCGTCCAGGACTCGCCGGGCTGCAGCCGCAGCCGCATCGCCTTCCCGTCGGCGAGCACACCGACTGGCACGGCCGCACTTGGACGCGTAGCACGAGCCCAGCTCGGGCTCCCTGCGGGGGAGGCGCGGCGTCGGGGGGAGGAGAGGGGCCGGGGGCGGCTGGGCGGGCGCACCGAACTCGATGTCGCCGAGGAGGTACGCGTCGTCCACGAAGTAGTCGATGGTGCACAGCTCCCCTCCACCGTCCGCTGCGAGTAGTTCCTCACCTGCGCCGCGCCCGGCCCGCCCCTCGGCCCCGCCGCGCCCCGCCGCGCCGCGCCCGGGCTCACGTTGATGCGGACTTGCCGGTTCTTGAAGATGTGCACGATGCTGCTGTCCAGCGCCTCGATCCGTTGTCAAAGCGCTGCACCCTCCGCGCCACCTGCCGCAGCGCGCAGTGAGCGCCGGGCGCCTCCGACGGGGCGGGCGCCGGCGACCTGCGGGTCGCCCTGGCGCAGGGCCTGCCGCTGCTTGTGCCGGAACTGCGGGGCGCATGAGGGACGGCACGGGACGATCCGGAGCCGGCGCGCGCTCGCGCACTCCGCGATGAGGGTCTGATGCGTCGACGACCTCCTTCTCGTGTTGCCGTTGACCTTGATGCCGACCTCTGGCCGCAGATCAGCCGCTTCGGCCGCGACTCGCCCGCGCCGCCCCGCGCTGTTGCTGCTGCTGCTCGCGGCGGTCGCGAGCTCGCCGGCTGGGGCACCGGTGAACGGGACGAGGAATTCGCCCTGCAGAGCCGCCGGGTCCACAACTTCCAGAGTCGTTGTCGGCTGCGCTTGCTGCTGCTCTTGTTGTTGCGAGAGAGAAAGCCCGAGGACGGGGTCCGAAAGCGCGAAAGAGGTGTCCGAGGAGAGGACTGCCTGCGCCTCGATTGGCGATAGCTGCGGGGCTGCAGGCGCATCGTCAGCCACGCGGAGGGCAGCGCAGCACAGGCGGGCTGATATAAATTGCCGATTAAAGAGCATCCGATAGCTGGTATCAGCTGCGGTAATCGTGGCTCCGGTTGGGGGGAACGGTGCTTTGGACGAACGAGGGGACGAGCGGGGAACGACGGCGAGCGGCGCACCTGCTGCTTCTAAGCCAGGAGAGGGTGACGCCTCCATCTCCCTTCGGCCTGCGAATCGCTAGGGATTGAGCGGGATCGCCGGCGAGTCCGACGCTGGGGATTGAGCGGGATCGCCGGCGAGTCGGACGCTGCGGCTAGGCTTGCCGCCGTGGCTTCGAGAGGTCACGGACTATCTCGAAATCAAAAAGGGTATTTTCGCCGAAAGAAAAGAGAGCGGGAAAGCGGGCGAGGACTGTCGGCCGGGTGGCTCGCGTCGACACTCGAGAGAAAAAGCAGACCTTGCGGAAGTGCAGGCTCCATCCTTCGCGGCCACGCGACGCGATTTCCTCCGGCTGGAGCTCTTTCGTCAACGGGTTCCACCCCCCCGATTCTTCGGTACCCCACGAGGCGCTTTACAGCCTTCTGTCAGCCTTCTGACAGCCTTCTGTCAGCCTTCTGACAACTTCAACCAAGGAAAGCAGCAAGCGCAACGCGAGATCAGATCGCGATGACGGATTTCGAGCCGGCCGGCGCGCGCCTATGCGAAGAAGATTACCAACTACAAATGGTCTTCAGTATTTGCACGACAAGTAGGCACACCTCGCGCACAGGAGTTTACGCCTGATCGATTACGTATAGGGGTTTCACCCATGCGCTGGCGGCGCTCGAAGAGGAGGCAGGACGCGCATACGAGCCCGACTCGCTGCACCGCGCGAGCGCGCTCCTCGCCGGTGCGCGCAGCTCGGAATCATGTAACGTTAATTCGTTTTAATGTTCAGACATGCAGCTCTGAGCGACGCATACGAGGCTGAGATGTTGCGTGGCCCCGGCGGGCTGAGCGCGGCGGCGGCGGACGATGACGATCTGAACGAGATCGTCGGCGCCGGCGTGTACCCGTCGGAGCAGAAGGCTTGCATCGAGGGGCTTCACACCGGCAACATCCTGACCGTCCGCCGCGCTCGCTCGTCGCCTGCTCCTCCCCCCACGTGTGACGCGGCTCCGTGTGTGCGCGCGCAGGTTCGCTTCTCGCCGCACGATTTGGACCTTGTGGCGACGGGCGGCTCGGACAGGTCCCTCCGCCTGGTCAACTTCCGGGGGCGCTGGCGGGGGGCCCACGCCGCCCCCGATCACTTTCCCATCGACGATGGGCGGTGCGCGGGGCGGGCGGGCGCCTGCGCTGCGAGCCGCCTCTGAGGGGCGGGGCGGGGCAGATCCTCTCCGTGGACTTCCACCCCGAGGACCCGTGCGCCGCCCGCCCCTTCCCAGCCGGCCCCGGCCCCTGACCCCCCAGCAGGGATCTCCTCCTCAGGTGCTCCTCCCCGCAGCTGGCCCCCTTTCTCCAATCGACCGGAAGATTTCCAGCTGCGGCATGGACGGCAAGGCCCGCATCTACAGGCCCGCCCCACCCCCGCAGCCCCACGAGGCCGCCCCGGGGCGGCGGAGCCTGAGGCGGCGGGGCGCAGCGTCGGGGAGCGCTCGATCGTGCAGACGCTGGCGGCGGGGACGAAGTACGCGGTGCGGGCGCGCTGGGCCCCCGACGCCTCCTTCTTCTGCATCGCCTCCTACGACAAGCACCTCCGCGTCTACCGGCCCGCCCCGCCCCGCCCCGCCCGCCCCCCGCCTGCGAGCCGTCGGGGCGGGCGCAGGGCGGCGGGGGACGGGGCCGGGTACGCGATGGTGGCGGAGCTGGCGTTCGTGGGGACGGTGGAGGCCGTCGAGGTCCTCCCGGGCACCCACGTGCGCCCCGCCCGCCGCCCCGCCCGGCGGGGGCCCGGGGGCGACGGGGGCGGGGCGGGGCCAGACGCTGGTGGCGGCGTGCCGCGACTCGAACTTCCTCGAGTACATCGACCTCGACGCCGGCGCCGTCCGCTCCAAGGTGCCCCCACCCGCCCCGCACGCCCCCAGTCGGCCCCCCCGATGCGGGCGCGCGCAGGTCAACATGAACATAAATGGAGACAACGTGGTGTGAGCCTTTTTGTTTGTCGTCCTTGGTAAGATTTTCTGACTTGGGGTTGGACGCTGCAGGTGAGCTTCACGGCGATGGACCTCGCGGCGAGCCCCAACGAGAAGTACCTCTCCGTCTCCACCGGCCCGCCCCTCCCGCCTCCCCGCCCCCGCCCCCGCCCCCGGCCCCGCCCCGTCTCTCACCTCGCCGCGCCCCCCTCAGACAAGTCCCGCATCATCGTCTTCCGCACGGGCACGGGCGAGCAAGTGCGGTGCGGCGGGCGGCGGCGGGCGGCTTTGTCGCTGCCGGGCGGCGCGGGGCTGACGGGCGGGGCAGGAACCTCTACGGGGCCTCCAACGACGCCTTCGCGCAGCCGTCCGCCCCGCCCCCGCCCACCCGGCCACGCGGCGGGGGCTGACGCCGGCGGGCACGGGGGGTGCGTGCGTGCAGGCGGCACGCCTGGCACCCCTCGGGGCACTACGTGCACGGGACGGGGCAGGACAACGCCATCCACGTCTGGGACCTCCGCACCTCCCGCTCCCTCTCCCGCGTCCGCCCTGCCCGCCCCCTGCCCCGCCCCGCCCCGCCCCCTCACGCCGCGCCCCGCCCCGCAGCTCGCCGGCCACACGGGCGTCGTGGTGCGCCTCCCCCGCCCCCCGCGCGCTGCCCGGCGCCCTCCGCTGACGCCGGCGCAGCGCGACGTGCACTTCCACCCGCGCGAGGAGCTCCTCGCCTCCTGCTCCTTCGACAAGGTCCGCCCCGCCGCCCCCGCCCCCGCGCCAGTGGCGGCGCCCTGACTCGCTGACGCCCGGCCCCGCCGTCGTCGACCAGACGGTGCGCCTCTGGGCGAGCCCTCCCTCCGCTGCCCACGCCCCCAAGTCCAGCGCTAGCCGCTAGCGCTAGCCCGCGGCCCTCTCCCCGCTGCCACCGCCTTGGCGAGCGTGTCTTGTGCGCGCACTATTCGTAGCTCTTGCACTTCAAAAAAATGCGACGTGGCAAGACAAAAGGATAAATGACAATGCGAATAAGAAGCGATGAAGTATGCACATGCACGTATTGAGAGCGTATCGAAGCGCGGCCATGCTGGAGCAGATGGCGGGTCTGAGCAAATACGAAAAAAACGAATGGCAGCGGCCGGGCCCCCTTGGAACGGGGCTGCCAGATGCAGGGGTGTGGAGTGGGGACGGGAGGGGAAAGGAATGGAGGGAGGGGTCAGGAGAGGCGGGGCGGGGCGGGGGCGTTGCCGACGCTGGCCATGGCGCGCTCGACGACCTTGGCGCTGAGGTAGGCGTTGGACATCTGCGCGCCCCGGGGTCCCGTCAGCGCGCCCGGCGCGGGGGCGGGGCGCGGGCGCGGGGCGGGGCGGTGCGGGGCGGTGCGGGCCATCTCCTCGAACTCGGAGAGGGAGATGACGGAGTTGTGGTCGAGGTCGTGGCAGTAGTAGACGTCCTGCCGGGTGCCCGTCAGGCGGGGCGGGGGCGGGGCGCGGGGCGGGGCGCGGGGGTCGCGGACGATGAGCTCGTCCTCGGAGATGCCGGTGCGCTGCATCGCCTCCACGAACTCCTCCAGCGAGAGCGACCCGTCCCCGTTCCGGTCGTACAGCCCGAAGATCTGCCCCCGCCGCGCGCCCCGCCCCTCACCGCCCCGCCCCGCCACACCCGCCTCCCGCCCCGCCCCGCGTACCTCGGCGATCTCGGCCTTCTCCTCGCTCGTGAGCGGCCGCGCCTTCTTCCGCTCGCGCACGCGCGGCCTGCGCGCGCGGGGGGTCGGCGGCGCTGCCCGCGGCTCTTGTCTGCCCGACGCAGCGCCGGGGGTACCTGGTCCACGAGAAGATAAACTCGTACTCGTACTTGAGGAGGGAGGGGTAGAGGGCGTAGATGAGCTGGTGGAAGGTCAGGGTCTCCTGCTCCGAGGCCACCGAGCCCTTCGCCTGCAGCCGCTCCAGCAGGCCCTCTGCGCCCCGCCCGCCCCGCTCGCACGCGCGCCGCCCGCACGCATCGGCGGGGAGCGGGGGCGGGGGGCGGACCGGCGAGGCGTCGGATGGCGAGGTCGGCGGCGGAGTCGAGGGCGCGGAGGACGTCGGCGACGAGCGGCGTGCCGCCGCCGCTCCAGTCGATGCTGTCGAAGATCCGCTTCAGCTCGAGCACCTCCCGCCGCGAGTACCGCCGCCCCGGCCCCGCCCGGCCCCGGCCCCCCCGCCGCCCCGCCGCCCAGCCCGAGGTCGCCGCGGCTGTTCGAGCGGGGCCGCATGAGCGAGGGCCGCCGCCCCTGCGCCGCCATGACCGAGCCGCGGCGGCTGGCGGCGAGCGGGGAGCCCTCGGGGACGGCCGCGAAGGCGATAGAGGAGCGCCGGTTCTCCCCTGCGGCCCCGCCGCCACCATCACGCTCGCCCGCCGCGCCGGCGGCGAGTCCCCCGCCTGCGCCTGCAGCTGCGGCTGCGGGGGCGGCGGGGGGAGCGCCTCGCCGCCGCGCTCCGGCTCCGCCTCGCCGGGCACGAGGCGGAGGAGGCCTTGGCCGGCGCGCGGGTCCACCGAGTGACGCCGGTTCTGCGGGGCGAGCGCCGCGGGCTCGACGGACGTGTTGTAGAACTGCATCGACAGCCGCCGCCCGTCGCTCGCGAGGGGGACCAGCTGCGCCTGCGAGCCGGACCGGTTCTGGCGCCCCAGCAGGGACGGCTGCCGCGCGAGCACCGCCGCCGAGCTCGGCGGGGTCTCTCGTGGGCTGTCCACGCCGTTCAGAAGGTTTAACTTCGAAGCGATGCTCGCCGGCAGCGTCGACTCGAATTTCGCCGGCAGGTGCGGTGGGGATGAGGACGACGAGCCTAGGCTGGGAAGGCGGCTGGGGCGTCTCCTTCGCCAGCTGCCGTTGTGGGAGGAGGGTAGCTTCGGCGAGTCATAGGCAAACGGGTTGCGCTCCGCTGGGCCAAGGGGCGAGCGCAGGGGCGCCCCGATGTCGACACTGAGCACATCGAGCGATCGGGCTCCCCGCATGGTTCGAGGTCAGAGCTGGGCTCCACAACTATCGCTGGTGTTTCGCTGCGCCGTGGCGAGCTCGCGCGGGCGGGTTGGTTGGCGCGCTCCAGAATCAGCTGGCGTCGCACGCTGCGCTAACCTTCTCCTTCCTGTCCATATCTACGACTGTTATGCAACGACGCGGCGAATGCGCCGGGGCAACTTGACGGTCGGTTGGAAAGCGGGCGCGGTACGGGAGCTATGATCGACTCCAGGAACGATGGCCAAGCCTGCGTGCGGAACCTTTACGCCTCCCCGCAACTTGGACCGGCTTCGCAAGCTCTCCGCGGCACCTGTACCCCCGAAATGGTCGTGGAAGAAGAAGGCGCGCCCGACGGGCTGTTGAGGCGCCGGGACGATGAGAAACGCCGCCGAAACGACCTCGATGCGTATGTGAAGTTTTCGCCGAGAACCTGGAAGGTGCGCCGCACTCAGCTAGCCAGTCCAGCTGGCTTAGGCCATATAGGGAAACCAGTGAAATCGGTTCAGCTAGTGTTCCTAGCGCGTCCAGCCCGTCCCATGCCAGCGGCCAGCACCGCAGCAGAATTAGCTCCTGGCTGGCTGCCTTGCATGAGAATTAGCTGCGGCTGGTTGCCTGTGACTCCAAAGCTTCAGCCAGCTGGCTTCACTCCGAGGCTGACGAGGAAGCGCAGGATTGGAGTGGAGTGAGCGATCTGCTGGCTGCCACATCGCTCGCAAGGGTTCCTCCGGCCGACGTGCGACAGCCGAAGCCCTTGCCTGACGAGATCGAGCTGTGGGCAAGACGGTGGTACAACGGCCAGCGAGAAAAGTTTTCACTGCGACACCCCGTCCGCACCCTGCTCTCGCTTGGGCCGAGCCCGTCGCCATTGACCCCGCTCGTGGCAGGCGTGCCCCCTTCAAACGGCCCGCAGGCTGTACATGCTGCACGGAGTGCAGCGCAAGCTGCAGTTCCAGAAGCCGCGGCAGTGGCGGCGGCGCCCCCCGACGGAGCTGCGGCAGGTGCCCCCTCCTCCGCCACGCCCCGCCTCCGCTCCCGCGCCAACGGCGCGCCCACCACCAGGACCCGAACCTGCGGCGGACGATCGACCAGTACTGGGAGGTGGCGCGGCAGGGGCGGGACCGTGTAGGTGCGCGCCCCAAGCCTCCTCCGCCCCGCGAGCGCCGCGAGGCGCGGGCCGGTCCCTGGGGCGACCCTGGGGCGCAGGGCTGGAGGGATACGTGCAGCTGAACTGCGCGATGTACCTCTCCCTCGTGCCCCGCGTGGACGACCCGGGCCTCCCCGCCCGCCTCGCCCGGGTGCCGGCCCCGCCCAGCTCGGCCCCGCGCCGGCGGGCGCTTAGTAGGGCGCAGGACGACTGGCGGCTGGACGCGCACGGCGCAAAGGCCCTCGACTACGACGCCTTCTGTGCGCGCCCCGCGCCGGCACGCGCCGGCACGCGGGGCGGGGGGGCGAGCGGGGGGCGGGGCGGGCAGACGACTCGCTGTGCGGGGTGGCGGACGTGTGGAGCCCCGGCTCGACCGACGAGGAGTACGCCGCCTTCCTCGACGGCCTCTTCGCCCGCGTCGCCAACCCTGCCGGCGGCTGGCTCGCCCCCGACGGTCCGCCCCGCACCACCCCGACCGAACCCGCCCAGCTGCGGCCCGACGGCGGCACAGAGGTGGCCCCTGCCGAGGATGCCGTCCTCCTCATGCTGCAGGTCCCTCCTCTTCCGTGCCCCCGGCCCGCCCGCACCGCCCGACGCGGCCGGCAGGAGGAGGCCGCCGCGCAGGGCACCGTGTACGAGCCGCCGCCCCCGCAGGCGCCCCCGCAGGCGGCCCCGCCGGAGGTCCCCCGCTCAACCTCGCCTCCCTCCCGCACCCGCCGGCCCCCGCCGCGCCAGCGCCGACCCTCACTCTGCGCTCCTACCGGCCCCCGGCCTCGGCGCGGGGGGCGCGGGGCCCCTCGCCGCGGGGGACGGGGCGGCAGCGGGGCGCGGGGCTGCCGGCGATCCCGTACGCGCAGAAGGTGCACCGGGTGGAGGACGGAGCGTTCCTCGAGCGGCTCTGCGCGGAGCGCCTCCTCGCCGGCAACGCCTCCGAGTTCCTCCGCGCCGCCCACGAGCAGGGCCTCCTCTCCCCCTACACCTCCCCCGCCGTCCCCGCCCCCCCAGCCCCGCCCGGGCCCCCGCCCCTCCGGCGGCCCAGCTCCTCCCTCTACCCCGTCACCCGCCTGGAGGTCCTCGCGGAGCCGGCCGACAAGGCCATGCGCCGCTCCGACCTCCGCCATAGCCGCGAGCTCTCCGTCAGGTAGCGCCCCCTCATCTGCCCGCTGTGGCTGTTGCACGCCACAAGTGCTCCTGTCCCCCGCTTGAGAGCCTGAGGGGTTAGCCAGGCCACACGGAGTTCGCCACCATGCAATGCCAGAGGCGGCCACGCCGCCACCAACGTGCCATCACCGCGCCCAAGAACCTAGTTGATTGCAGATCTACCAATCCTACGCAAACACAAACGTCCCTAATACTTATGCTTGAACTTCTTCTCCTCGAAGTCATGCACCGTGCGGCGAGCTGGTCAAGGCGAGCAGCATCAAGGCGGACTGTGAGGCGCGGCAACGCGGCAAAAGGATATTTCCATGCTGCGGCGTCGCACGACTCCTTCACGCGGGCGAAGTGCTCCGCGCGGTTCTGCTCCGTCGAGGGCTGGTTCGCGCGGATGGTCTCGCGGACCCACCGGCCGATGAAGTCAAACATCGCTGCGCAGCGAGGGCTCAGCGGGCTCGGCAGACGGCGGTCGGGCGCCGTTGGGCGGGGTGCTCGCGACGAGCTTTTCTCTTTCACATTTGGAGCTTTCTTTCACATTAGCACAAAGTCGGCCACCCGAGAAGGCAGAAGGCGCACCTGGGCGAGAATGCGCCTACGTTTGCTGTACCCGGCGAACAGGGGGGGAAGGACCTGCTCGCAAAAACGAAGCCGCGCCCAGGATGAGCCTCACCTGCGCCCGTGCGTTCGACTACGTTCGCTTGGGGGTTTCCCGCTCGCCCCTCACTCGATTCGCAGTGTCGGGCGGCATCCCGGAGGAGCCGGTCATCTCGAAAAAGTCCGGCCACGCTTACGAGAAGCGATTGATCGAGAAGTACCTTGAGGCGAATGGCACGTGCCCCATTACGAAGGAGCCGATGAGCAAGGAGGACCTCCTCGTCCCGCAGGGTTCGCGCCGCGTGCCACGCCCCTCCCCCGCGAGCAATTCGCTCAGTGCTCGAAAGCTAATGTGATCGTGCTCGCCCGGCAGCCTCGAAGATCGTGAAGCCCCGGCCACCGAACGCGACGAGCATCCCCTCGCTCCTCGCCATCTTTCAGAACGAGTGGGACGCGCTCACGCTGGAAACTTTCACTCTCAAGCAGCACCTGGACACCGTCCGTTTCCGCCTCCGCCGCCCCTGACTCGCTATTCCGCCGCCCATCGCGCTCACGCGAGTTCCAGGTTCGGCAAGAACTTTCGCACGCCCTCTATCAGCACGATGCCGCTTGTCGAGTTATCGCCCGACTTGTCAAGGAGCGCGATCAGGCCCGGAAGTGCGTTTTCCCGGAATGGCTGCCGCCCAGCATTCGGCGGGAAGATGTTAACTGGGCTTGCCGAGCAGTGCGCTTGCGGCGGCGACGGCACAACTATCGCAGATAGGCGCACAGGGTGCCGCAGCTCCGAGCGCGGCCGCGGAGCCAATGGAGGTCGATGTGCCCAAGCCGAAGTCGGGCCTCACTAGCGATGTAGTCAAGAAGATGACGAGCACTGCGACCGCGTGCGCGTCGTTTTGTTTCACTTTCGTGCCAAGTTCACCTCCGAGCCGCGAGTTGCTCAGGTTGTCGAAAGGCCGCAAGAAGCGGCAGGCCTCGGCGTCCCTGGCAACTCCTGAGCAGATCCAGGCGTACAAGCAGGTCGGAACGAGCCTCATGCACAAAGCCAGCCCACCCGGTGTCACTTGCCTCGACATCAATCCGCGCGATGCGAACATGGTGCGGCTTGCTTGTCTGTGGCGATATTCCTCTTCCAGCACCTCACCGGTCCGATAGGCCGTGTCCGGTGGCGTCGATGGCGATGTTATCCTTTTCAACCGTGCGGCGGGCAAGCTCGTCGCGAAGCTCGCGGGCCACAGCAAGAAGGTGCGCCCTCGCACCGGGCCTCGGCATCGCCCGGCATGTGCCGCTCACGGCTGCTCTCGTCACCTGCGCACGCGTGTAGGTCACGGATGTGCTCGTCCACCCTTCGGAGAACGTCATCTTCTCGTCCTCGACGGACAAGACCGTGAAGGTCTGGACCGGCAAGGATTCCAGTGCGCGCGATCGGGGAGACGCTGCTTGGGGTTGCGCCGCCTGACCACGGGCGGCAGGCTGGAAGGCGGCGCTCACTCTTAAGGAGCACGCGGAGGAGGTCGTCGGGGTGCGCTGCTCCCACCGCCCGCCCGCGCCGGGCCGCGCTGAGCGGGCGGGCAGGTCTCGCTGCACGCGACGGGCGACTACCTGGTCTCGGCCTCGCACGACGGCACCTGGGCGATCTTCGACATCCGCTCCGGCTTCTGCTTCGTCCAGACCCAGGACGCAGGCATCACACGGGGTTCGCGCACCCCGCCCCGCCCCGGTCCCCCTTTCTTTTCCCGGTGCCCCGCCGCCCCACCGTCTGGCCTCGCCGTGGCGTCCGCATTTTTAAAAGCAACGTGGCGATCTTTCATGAGCCAGGTTGAAGAGGAAATGCGAAATTGTGTCACGGCCGCGCCCCCCGGGCCCTCGGGCTCGCGAGGGGACGGTCGAGGGTCGGTGGCGTCTTGCCGTCTCGTCGGCTCTGGCGCGATAGGACCCTCCAACATTCCCTGTCCCCCCCCCCCCCCCCCCCCTCTAGCTCGCGCCAATCCTCTTTCTGCCCAATCCCCTTTCTCCCTGCCCCGGGGCAGTCGCCGGCGGGCTGACGGCGCGGGCAGGGTACAGCAGCGTGGCGTTCCACCCGGACGGGCTGATCCTGGGGACGGCGACGCCGGACGCGCTGATCAAGGTGTGGGACGTCAAGTCGCAGGCCAACGTGGCGACCTTCGAGGGCCACGCCGGGCCCGTCTCCTCCATCGCCTTCTCCGAGAACGGGTCCGCGCGCACCAGCCCGCCCCGGGCCCCGCATCGGCGCTGGGCCTGAGGCGCGCGGCAGCTTCTACCTGGCCTCGGCGTCGCACGACGGGACGGTGAAGCTGTGGGACCTCCGCAAGGCCGGCCAGCCCGACGCCTGCAACTTCAAGACCCTCTCCGTCTCCGAGGGGTACGCCCCGCTCCGCACTGCACCGTGCCACGCCGCGACGGCGCCGCCTGAGGCGCGCCCCGCAGGACCCCGATCAACGCGGTGGCGTTCGACTACTCGGGTCAGTACCTCGCCGCCGCCGGCGCCAACGTCCGGTGCGCCCCGCCCCGCCCGGCGCCTCTGCTCGCGGGGCCGGTGCCGACCGGGGGCGGGGGCAGGGTGTTCGCGACGAAGGGCTTCGAGGAGGTGAAGGCTTTCGGGGAGCACACGGCGGCTGTGACGGACGTGGCGTTCGGGCCTGACGCCGCCTTCATCGGCTCCGCCTCCCTCGACCGCTCCGTCAAGTTCTTCGCCGCCGCATGACCGCCCCGCGGCGCCCCCCGCCCCGGCCCCCGCCGCCCGCCCCGACCCCTCCCCCGTCCCTCCGAGCGCACGTCCCGCCGATAGCGATTGCGAATTCATGCGCGTCCTGCAACTTCCGGGCACGCAAGGTTTCAGCCCCCGAAGATGGTTTTTGCCAGGAAATCTGGGCCGCGTTGCGACGCGATCTGAGGGACGCGAAGAGCCGATCGACGTGTCGAGGGTCCGCATTGGGTAGCCCTTCTCTAGAGCGCCGCGCCGGGAGCCGTCCGCGCCGGAGAACTTCTGCCCGCGTACCCCACTCGCACGGTCTGGCACCGGGTCTGCTATGGCGCACATGAACAGCAGCTGCAGCTGCGGCTTCGTGTCCGCCCTTCCAGCGCTGCCGAGCAGGTCGCGCGTGCAGCTCGCCAGCGCGTTCCTCGCCACCCCTCCACAGAAAAGCGCGGCGCGTGCGGCGCGGTCGCTGCGCCACGAGGGGCCGTGCGTCGCGGAATTCCAACTCGATGCACCCCTCCTCATCGGCGCTGGGGCAGCCGTGGCAGCAGCCGTCGCATTTCTGGCGCGCGCCCAGCCTCCGCCGAGTGCGCCGCCGGCGGTGGATGAGCCACGAGTCCGCATACGCCCGCTCGATCTTTCAAACGTGAAGCTGCCGGCGCCGTGCGTCCCTGACTCGTCGAAGCGCGTGCGGCGACGAGTCATGATAAGCGGCGGCGGCGCATGTAATGATAATGACTCGTCGTCCCCTGACTCGTAATGATAAGCGGCGGCGGCGCAGGGGCGACGACGACATGAACAACGGAGAATTGGACATGATGTCAATGAACTTCTGGGACTGGACGAATCTCGTATACGGCCGCGTCGGGCGCTTTCTGGCGCCCCTCACTCAGGGTGCCCCAGTTTCTAATTTCCCGCAGTCTGGCAAAATGGAAGCCAGTTTCTAATTTCCCGCAGTGAACGAGGAGAGCGGCTGGGAGCGGCCTGCGGACAGTACCGTCATGCTTTTGTGCTGCTGGTGCGGCGCAACGGGACGGGAGCTCGGCCTGTTTGAGCTGCGGGAGGCCGCCAAGTGGGGCCAGGACGGTGCGCGCGCCGCGGCGCTGCCCGGCGTCGCCCCGGGCCGAGCGCGGCGGCGCAGTGGCGGACTGGAAGGCGCGCGTGCAGCGGATCGCCCTCTTCGGCGAGCGGGCGGAGGATCAGCAGGCGTGGTGAGAGCGCCGGCGGCCCCCTCCCTGCCGGCCGCGGCTCAGGGCGTGGCAGGAACGGGCAGGAGGAGACGGAGGCGGAGCGGTGGAAGCCGGCGATGCCGGAGATGCCGGCGCCGCCGGCATCCATCCAGGCCGTCCTCGAGGAGCCGGCGCGGCGGCTGGCGACGGGCCGCCCCGCCGCCCTCCTCGCCGTCGACTGTATGCGCACGTATCTCATCGACGCCCTCGAGCTCCCCATCGGCAGGCGAGAGGTCCGGCCACACCTTCCGCATCCCGCCCGCCCCTCCCGGCGCCCCACTCACGCGCGCTGCAGGCGGCTCTGGTCCGCTCCGTCGTGAAAGGTGCTTGCGGCGAGGGCGGCCAGGGGCGCGAGGGCGTGATGAGGCGCAGGTGTCTTCCCGCATGGTGCCGACGGCTCGGGCTCCTTCCCCACCGTCGAGGTGACCCGCGAGGTGCGCCCCCCACCGCCCACCCTCCTCGTCCCCCCCTCCCTCCCCCCCCCCCCCCCCCCCCCCCCCCCCCCCCCCCCCCCTTCCTCGCCCTCTTCTTGTGCGGAGAAGCGGGGGCGGGGGGGGCAGGAGGAGGGGGAGGAGGAGGCGGGCCCGGCGAAGGACTTCGAGGACATCCGGGTGGACTTCCGGCTGGAGCACCCCGAGCTCGCCCTCACGGACATCGTCGGCGACATCCGCGCCGCCGGCGACCGCATCGACGCCGACGACTCCCTCTAGCCCCCGCCCCCCGCGCGCCCTGCCTCCTGCGCCCGCTCTCGAAACATGCGCGTGCGTATGCGACACGAGCACATGGCGCATCCTGCGTGGCGGTCCTGGGCTGCTACGGAGGCGGGCGTGGCGGGCCTAGCGGGCGGGGGGCGTGGGGGCGCTGGCGCCGGGCTTGTTGTCCTCTTCTCGGAGGCAGAGTGCGAGCTCCGAGATGCGCGCCTCGACCTCTGCGCCCCGCACGCGTCGGGCCCCGCTGGCGCAGACGGGGCGGGTGGAGAGGGACGGGGGGCGGGGGCGGACCGGCGAACTCGGGGGCCTTGTTGGCCTCGAGGAAGACGGAGACGGAGAAGCGGACGGTCTCGATGTCGGTGCGGACCTCCTTGAGCTTGGCGCTCGTCTCCTCGAAGCGCGCGTGGATGGCCGCGATCTGCGCCTCCGTGTCGTCGTCCGCCTCCGCCATCCCGAACTCCGCCATCGACTCCCGGTCCCGCTCCAGGCTCTCCAGCTTCTCCCCGCAGAAGCGCAGGCGGCGCTGGAAGAGCCGCAGCTGCTCCCGCCGCTGCCGCATGTGCCGCTCCACGTACGCCAGGTACTGCAGCTGGGCACTCTGCGCCCGCCGCCCTCGGCCGGCCGCCGCGCCGGGCGGGAGGGCGGGGGCGGGGCGGGGCGTGCGGGCCTGCATGAGGCCGTCCCACTGGGTGGAGCGCTTCTCGACGATGTCGAGGAGGGTGGCGCACGACGAGTCGACGAACTCGCGCACGCGCTGCAGGATCATCCGGTACGCCGCGCTCTGCCCGTGCTCCTCTCCGTGGCCCCCGTGCCCCTGCACCCCCGCCCCGCTCCCCTCCCCCGCCGCCCCCGGCCCCGCCTTCTCGTCGTGCTCGGCGGCGGCCTTCTCGGCGGCGTGGCCGTTGGAGTGGTCCTCGCTCTTGCGCCGGGGCGGGGTGAGGAGGTCGTGGAGGACCTGCGGGGCGTCAGGCGGGGGGGCGGCGCGGGCGGGGCGGGCGGGCGGGCCTTGTAGATGTCCTCGAAGAGGGCGCGGATGTCGCGGCCGGAGCGGAAGGCGGTCTGGCGGCTGAGCATGGAGCGCATCTTCTGCTGCTTCTGCTTGGAGAGGCGCAGCAGCTCGCTCGTCAGGTTCGTGCTCTCCAGCAGCGCGGCCACCGCGTCCGACGCCTGCGCCGCCTCAGCCGCGCGCGAGGCCGGGCGCGGCGCGGCGGCGCGCACGGTGTCGAGCTGCTGGAGACGGCGCTCGCTCTCCGCGAGGCGCCGGTTCGTCTCCTCCAGCTGGTTCGAGAAGAAGGTCGCGAACTTCTGGACCTGCGCGGCGCCTCGGGCGCGCTGCAGGCGGCGGGGCGGGGCGGGGCGGGCCTGCATGGGGTCGAACTTGTAGGCGGCGACGGTCATCCGCATGACGCGGGCGATCGTGGGGCCCTGGTTAGGCAGCCCGCTCCCGAACGCCGAGTAGCCGTGCTGCGGCGCGGTCAGGGGCGGGGCGGAAATGGGGGGGGGCGGGCGGGGCGGGGCGGGGCGGGCCTGGCGGAGGAGGTTGGCGAGGGCGCAGAGGCCGTCGAGGAGGCGGCGGTGGACGGCGTCGTCCCCCTCCAGGCAGTAGCTGAACAGGCACAGCAGCAGGTCCGCGTCCGTGTCCGGCGGCATCTGCCCCCCCGCCCCCGTCACGCCAGCGCCCCGCGCCCCGACACCGGCCGGCCGGCACGGGCGGCGCACCCGCATGACCGAGTCGATGGCGCCCTCCAGCGCGTTCGACTGGAGGAACATCTGCCGCCGCGCTCGGCGCCGGCGCCGGGGCGGGGAGCGGCGCGGCGCGGCGCGGCGCGGCGGCGCACTTGGACGAAGGTCAGGGGCTGGCTCGCGCAGTCGTCCGCGTGCGCGTACATAACCTGCGGGGCCCGTCGGGGGGTTGCGGGGGCGGGGTTGGGGATGGCGGACCTGTGCGTCCTCGCTCTCGGCGCGGTGGAAGAGCTGGCACCAGTAACGCCAGGCCTTGACGCGCACGGTCCAGTCCGTGCTGCTCGACGCCATCTCCAGCTCCTGCCCGCCAGCCGCGCCCGCCGCCCCGTGCTCCCCGCCGCGCTCGCCGCGTTTGTCGTCGACGAGGCCGCCGCCGCCGCCGCCAGCGCCGCCGTCGCCGCCGCCGCCCCTGCCGAGACCGGCAGAGGTGCATTCCCGCCGCCGCCGCGTACCCCGCCGGAGGGGCGCCACCGGCCGCCGGCACGGCCGCCGCGGCGGTCGGGGAGAGGGCCCGTAGGCGGCGCCGGGGGGCATGCCCGGCGGGGGCCGCCAGGCCTGCGGGAGCACCATGGGGGGCGGGCCGCCCATCTGCGCAGGCGCCCCCGGCCGGTGAGCGCGGGGCCGGCGAGGCGGGGCGGGGGCAGGGCAGTGGCGGGGAGGGAAAGAGGACCTGGGGCATGAAGTGCTGCTGCGGGGCCATGTGGACGAAGGCGGGGTCGACGGCGGGGGCGGGGGCCACGCGGGGGGCGGCCGCCGGCACGACCATCGGCAGCGGCTGCACCAGGTCGTAGTCCGGGATGCCCGCCGGCATCGCCCCCGGCACAGCGTACCGCACCCCCTGCCCGGGCCCGCCCTGCTGCTGCTGCCCCGCCGGCCCCTGCTGCTGCTGCTGCTGCTGCCCGTTCCCACCCTTCTTGCTGCGACCACCGCTGCGGCTCTTGCCGCCGCCGGAGCCGTCCTCGCCTCGCCGCCCGCCGCCGCCGCCGGCGGCGGCAGCGCCACCGGCGCCGCCATTACTGTCCTGGTTGCGGGGGAACTTGAAGTCGATCTCGATCGGCTTCGCGTCCGCTGAGAGCCGCTTGCCCTGCACCCCGCCGCGTCGGCCGGCGGCGCGGGGGCGCGGCGGGGGCGAGGCGGGCACCTGCATGGCGGTGCGCGCGGCGACGGCCTCCTCGACGGTCTTGAAGTTGACGAAGCCGCAGTTCGTCTCCCGCAGCAGCCGCACGCTCAGCACCTGCCCCGCCCTCCGCAAAAAGAAAACAAAGGCCGAAGACGGAGGGCACCTGCCCGAACGGGGCGAAGAGGTTCTTGAGGTTGTCCTCGTTCATGTCGGACTCCAGGTTGCCGACCCAGAGGTGCCGGCTCGTCATGTTGTCTTGGCGCTGCACGTGCCTGTTACAGCGGCCCGGGCAGGAAAAGGAGCGACCGACCTTGCCGAAGTTGATCTCGATCTTCGACTCTCCCGGCGGGATCACCGTCCGCTGCAGCTTCTGGCGGGCGACCACGGCATCTTCCACGTTTCTGAAGTTGACGAAGCAGCATGACGTCTCCCGCACGAGTCGGATGCTGAGAATTTCGCGTAGGATCAAACGCGCGCCGGATGTCCTCCTCGGAAAGCTCGGCGCCGACTTCCTGAGTAGGAGAGCGATAAGGCACTAAGCGCATGCTGTCTGGACCGAGAGCGATGCAGCTCACCCAACCCACAGGTGCCGGGAGCGGCGCTGCTGGTTGCTGCCGCCCCCGCCTCCTGCGTGCTCTGCCATCGAGCCTCCTGATCCTCAGACCGACCCTCAGACCTGAACGGAACAGATACTGTTAGACTCAACAGACGGGGTCGATCGAAACTGCCACCGATGCGCAACCGCAGCGATGCGGGATATCAAGAGCGCGCCCGGATCAGCGCTAATCTCCGTGCACAGAGCGCACGAACCTTGTCAAGAAAGGACTGCCGTCGCTCAAGGCGCTCCCACAGCGAAACCTGGGACCAACCGATCAGGCAGAGCGCGGCAGGTTTGCACGACTACAGCTGAACTTGCGCGGCTGCGTATTGAACTTAGTTCTGTTTCCTGTTGCAGCTGTTGCTACTGTTTACTCTGGGCGACTGGATGGCTATTCCCGAGGCTTTGCGTCTTGCAGGGCCCAGAACGACGCGTGCAGCTTACCGTGAAGCGCGGAAGTCACGGGTGACGGCTGAAGGTTCGCAAATTCGCTCTACCCGCCTCTAGTCAGGACGCCCCCCCCCCCCCCCCCCCCCCCCTCCCCTCGAGGCTCAGGGCGTAAACCACATGGACGATTTCCCGTAGTCGCAAATTAGCCTAAGTGCACGACTCGGACGAACGAGGTTTTTTTTCAGAAATTTCGTCGTCCGGCTAACGAACCGGCGATTCCATTTCCACGCGTTTAGGCCTATAGCTAAACGCGTGGAAATGGAATTAGGCCAGAACTTAGCGCTTGGAACCTCTCGAGCGGTTGCAGAGGTACGCCTTCGAGCTAGCAGCTATCGTACCCTTGCTGGCTAGCACCTAGCGGTCGCGCACGGCCATGGCGCAGGCCTCAGGCGGAGACGCCGCGCAGTCTGTCGGTGATGGCAGCCAGTGATGGCCGTTTAATATTAATATCCAGTAATAAACATTATTATAATGCATTATAATAGTATTATTATAAGGTTCCCCCGAATCGGGGACCTTAACAATACAATATTAATATACGGGGGTACCCCCTATTAGTGCGCTTTCTTTTGCCCAGGAGCGCACCACGACGCAACTCAACGCTTTAAAACGATGTTTAAGATGTGTCTGAATGCTCTGCGAGCGCTCGGACATCCTGACAGCTCCATGGAACACACCTCAGGTACCATACCCCTCTCACCATCTCTTAAAGAAGGCACAAGCCTGTTCTAAACACGTAGCTGCACAGTTCAAACGGTTGAATCTTGCTTATCTGCTTCATTTAAGAGTGCTGAATGTACGAAGAAGAAGCAGGACGGGGCTGCCGGGGCGGGATTTGTATGGAGCATTATTATAATACACTATAATGTTATTAATATTATAATAAAGACCTTAACTATTAATGTTAAGGTCGGCGTTTTGGGGAGTATTATTAATGCCATCACTGATGGCAGCTTCCTAGACAGCGTTCCGCATCCGAGCTAGAGGCGTCGCTCACGAGCGCCGCGGCGAGCACGTGGATCAGATCTGGACCACCAGAACGACGACAGCTAGCACTAGGAGCGCTCGGCGACGCAGACGCCATCGCCAGAGCAGGAGCGCGATGCTGAGCTGCTCTACCCCTGCCCCGCTCCAAAGAGCCCAGACTAGCTGGCGCTAGAGATTAGCACTAGACTTGGCTTTTTTAACGTACACCGCATGGAACTCGAAAACCCGTTGAAAATTAGCGACCGCGGAGGTTCCACGCGGCCTCGTTCGTTCATCGTTCGTCTACAAGTCGCGAGA
>QPMI01000361.1:0-42348 GCA_004431415.1 Cyanophora paradoxa | reverse complement strand
GGACGCACGTGTCGAACTGCTTGTTGTTGCTCTTCTTTCCCGTCCCTCCGAACCTGAGCGGGAGAGGGGTACCCGAGTCGGCTACGGGGGTACCGTGGGCGAAGCGGGCCGGGCGCGGCACCCGAAGCCCATCTTGTCGGTACCCAGTTCCCTGCTCGCAGACGCCGAGGACCTGAGGGTACGGTGTCAGGCGGGGGGTACGGCATTCACGAACACAATGAGGGGGGTACGCGCCAGCCGACGCGGCAGAGGCCGTCGTCCATCACGGTAGCCTCGTAGTAATGCTTCCCTGCGCGAAGAGGTGTTGGAGGGGTACGCGGCCGCCCGGGGGGTACGCCACGGGGCGCACCGGCGCGGACGCCGAAGTTGGCGCGGCAGCCCTGCCAGGCCTTCTCGGCTCGGGACTGGCAGCTGAGGCCGTCCCCGCTGATCGCCATCTGCGGGTCCCGATCCTCCACGTTCAGTGCCATCTGCTGCTCCGCGGCGGCTGCGGGGGCGCGGGCCGCGGGTCAGCGCGCGGGGCGGAAAGCAGAAGCCAGCCGAGGGGCGGGCGGACCGGTCGCGGCGCCTCCTTTCGAGCCAGAGGCTCCTCCGGACATCGCCTCCTCGCGCAGCGTCTCGTGGACGACCTGCAGGATTGGGAGCGCGAAAGCCTGCAGCGCGGGGTGAGCGGCTGAGGCCCGAGCGCCCAGAGTGGACTCTGCGTACGCCAGTCTTCCCGCTGCCGGTCTCTGCGGCCTGCACGCGACGCGCGGAGCGTCGGAGGGTGCCGCGGGCGACTCACACGAAGCCGCGCACCACTGCGACGTCGCCTCCGCCGAGGATGAGCGGCACGGCCTCGGCCTGTACGGGCGTCGGCAGCCTGCGTGTCGAATGTGTGAGCGCGCGCCGATCGGGCCCGCCGGGGGCGCCTCACATCCAGCCCATCTCCTCGACGGCCCGGATGATCTCCGGCATGACCCCGAGCTCCTCGAACGCCGCCTGTTCGCAAGATTTGAGCGGCTCCGCGTGCGCCGGGCGGCCGGGAGCGCCGCACCATGTTGGCGACGCGCCGGCCCGGGTACAGTGCGAATCTAGTCACTTCCCGGCCAGCGCTTGTTTGCCTTGGCCAGCGCTGTCATCGCGCGCTACCGTGACTATCTGAGAAGCACCAGCTCCCACGCACGAGAGGGGCCGCGCGCGCTGCACTTGATCGGCGGAGCGCGATTGCGGACAGCGGCGAGGGCACCCGCAAGCGCGCCGGGCGCGCAGCTGTAGCGCTTATGAACGGTTCGGCGGCGGCGGAGCCCCCGCAGCGGCGGCGGCACGCGGTCGTCGTTGTGGGCGCGGGCTTCTCGGGCCTCGCGGCGGCGCGGCGGCTGCGGGACGCCGGGGTGGACGACGTGGTCGTTCTGGAGGCGCGCGACCGCATCGGCGGCCGCGTGCTGACCGCCACGCTCCCCGGCGCCGGCGGAGCGCCCGCGCCCTGCGACCTCGGCGCCAGCTGGATCCACGGCGAAGAAGGGAACCCGATGGTGCAGCTCGCAAAGGCGCGTCTCTCGAACGACCAGCCCGCGCCTTCGGTATTCGCCCTCACTGATCATGAGCGCCCCGATTGACAGGAGGCCGGCGCGACGCTGCACTACTCGAAGGAGGCGCCGGAGGAGAGCGCTGTGTACGACGCGGACGGCGCTTGCATCCCTCCCGAGGCGCGCGCGCGCCTGCGCCGCGGACCAGCGCGCGCCGCGCCGCGCGCCGCCGATCCTGATCTGAGCCGCCCGCCCGCATGCGCAGGTCGAGGTCGCGGCGCGCGCGAAGTGGGAGGCGATCCTGGCCGGCCACGACGCGCGCGTGAGGGGTACGCGTACTCCCTCCCCGGCGATCTTTCTCGGTACCCCCGAACGAGAGGCAGGCATGGGCGAGGCCGGGGCGCGCCTGAGCCTCGCCGAGACGCTCCCGGCGGCGGTGGAGGCGGCCGGCCTCTCGTCCCTCGAGCGAAAGGTCGTCCAGCTCGAAGTCAACCACGTCCAGGTGCGCGTCACGGGGGGGTACCGTTTCGTTTGGCTGGGGGGTACGCCTCCCTACCCCTTCTCCTCCCTCCGACGGCCCCGGCCCCGCAGGGCTTCAACGGGGCCGACCTGCCGTCCCTCTCGGCCCTTAACGCGCGCCCGTACCCCGCTGCCCCTTCCTGTACCCCCGCTTTCCTAAGTCGGCTCGGGGTACGCAGTACGAGCTGGACAAGCTGCAGCCGGGGCACACGGGCGGGGAGCACCCCTACATCGCCTCGGGATACGGGTACGGACCCTCCGGCTTTCTCCATCGACCGCGCATGTACCCCCTCCCTCCGACCTCTCCTCGCTGCAGGGCGCTCGTCGAGCGCCTGGCGAGGGGCCTGGACGTGCGACTGGGCGTCACCGTCTCCAGGTTCGATTCCGGCGTGGCCGCTTTCCATCCCGGCTCCCCGCCCCCGCCCCGGCCTATCACCTGAGCTTCGTTCCTGCTCACCTGAGCTTCGTTCGCAGGATACGGTACGGGGAGGCCGGCGCGTGTGTGGAGACGGCGGCGGGCGAGGCGTACGAGTGCGACTGGGCCATCGTGCGCGCCCCGCCCCGCCCCGCCCTGCGCATGCCTCCGGCACTCTAGATCTCCGGATCCGGTCGCCTCACTTGGGCCTCCTCCGATAACCGACTACCCCTCGAGCCTCACTTGAGCGCTAGCCTCGCTCCCCTTGCACATGCGCTGCCCCGCCCGCGCCCGACGCCCCTCGGCGTTCCAAGTTCTGGCGCGCCCTTTGCCTCGCTCTGACTCGATCTTGCAGTGCACGCTGCCGCTGGGTGTGCTGAAGGAGGCCCGCGTCGCCTTCGAGCCGCCCCTGCCCGAGGCCAAGCGCCGCGCCATCGCCGCCGTCGGCTTCGGTCCGCCCTCTTTCTCTATCTTCGAATTCGAATACCGGTTTTTAATCCGTTTCTGTTATCTGTTTTTGTTATCGAATTCTCTACCGACTTCGCTTTTATAAGAGCTCATAAACGCCCAAGCGCCGCGCCGTCGCCGCCGTCGGCTTCGGTCCGCCTTTAGTACCATCCGCTCTCTAGATCTTTCTCTATCTGTAGATAGTCTCCGCTTTTGATACCAGCCAAGCTTCGACCACACTTGGCGCCCTAAAAATTATTATCGTTATCGACTCGCTTATCGACTCGCTATTTACAAACGCTTTGCGCACTATTATCTCATCTGGTGACGCCCAGTAACGTTTATCGGCAGGGACGCTGGACAAGCTGGCGCTGGCGTTCCCCCGCGTCTTCTGGGACCCCCGCGCCGAATGGCTCTGTGCGCCGCGAGCCAGAGCTCGGGCTCCGGAGCCGGCGGCGCGGGGCCGAGCCAACCTAGATCTGGATCTACTCCCTCTGCCTTCTAGATCGAGCCTCGATCTAGATCTGGATTCAGATCCCCCCTCTGGGCTTCTTACTCGGCGTAAAGGGCCCTCTGGGCCCTCTGGGCCCGCGCCAATCTGGGCCTGGATCCAATCGGCGGCGACAAGGGACCGAACTAGATTCCAGGCCCCATCCTTCCTACCGCCCGTCCCGCCCCTCGCGTCGCCCGGCGCCGGCGCCGACGCCGAGGGGCCTGCGCAGCGTACTGCGGGGAGGAGCCCGGCCGCTTCTCGGCCTTCCTGTGCTTCAACAAGGTCCCGCTCCCTCGCCCCCTTCAGCGTTCCCCTTCGCAGCCCAAACTCTGCGTCTAGTCTCATAGCGTTTCCTTTAGCCGCTGAGCAGCCCAGTCTCAAACGCGGCGCGGGCGCAGGTGGTGCCCGGGGCGGCGGTGCTGGTGGCCTTCAACTGGGGCGCCTTCGCCGAGAGCCTCGAGGTGCACCCCCTGCCCTCCCCCTCTGCCCCCCCCCCCTCCCACTCTTCCTTCAACTCCTTTTTGTACTCCCACCTACTCCAGCTTCGCCACCTTTTTAATTTCAAGTATCTCCCACGCCTACAGCTACTACTACCCCCACTCCCCTCCCCCCATTCCCTCTCTCTCCCCCCCCCCCGCCCCACTCCTACCCTCTTACCCCTCTCCGTCCCCTCTCCCGCCCACACAAACGAGCCGCGTGCCGCCCCCCTCGCAGATGCACGACGACGCGACGGTGGCGGGCCTCGCGATGCGCGTCCTCCGCACCATCTACGGCCCCGACGTGCGCCCCGCCCCGCCCCGCGCGCCCCCTCGAGCTCTAACTTCGATTAAATCCAGCTAGTTGACAATATGTATGCCCGCCTCGGCCGCCCGGCCCGGCCCCGGCCTCCTCTGACCCCTCTTCCGCGCAGGCGCCCGACCCGGTGGCGGTGGCCGTGACGCGCTGGAAGAGCGACCCCCTCGCCTGCGGCAGGCGCGTCGCCTTCTTAGGCCCCTGCCTAGAATAAAGAGCTCCAAAATAAGGAGCTCGGCCTGAGAGAGGAGCGCTTCTAAGATAGATAAATACGAGCTCGAGAAGCCTGCGGCAGGCACGCTGCCACGTTTCTTATGTATCCGCTGCTCCACTCCCCCAGACCCGCCTCACCTCACCGCCCCCCGCCCCCCGCCCTCCGCCCTCCGCCTCGCCCCGCGCAGCTACACGCACGTGCCGGCGGGGTGCGGGGCCGAGGACTTTGCGGAGCTCGCGCGGCCGGCGGGGCGCCTGCTGTTTGCCGGCGAGCACACCGACTGCGCCAACCTCGTCCGCCCCCGCCCGCCCGGCCCTATGTATGATCTAGAATTAGATCTAGATAGCCTCGCGATCGCGCGCGCCCTTTGGGGCTGACGGGGCGGGGCGGGGCGGGGCGGGGTGCGGCAGGGCACGACGCACGCGGCGCTGCAGTCCGGCGAGCGCGAGGCGCGGCGCCTCCTCACAGCCCTCGGCACCCGGCGCCCCTCTTGAAGCGAGCGGGCGCTAGCGGATCGATATCCGGAATTTTTGAGCTCTGAGACAGGGGTAGTTATAGGGCTAGATCGACCTTCAACATAGAGACAGCTAGAGCTAGCTATATTGCTCTGAACTATACACACGCTCAGGAATCTGTGATCACGAAAACAATTCGAACACTTATCATGGGAAACGCGGACCGGAGATCTGAACCCCGCGAAACCCCGGATAAAAGTTTCGCGGATAAGAGTGCGTTTCACGGGTTTCAAGTGGGCCGTAAGTCGGGGTAGGAGAGCGACGAAACAGCTTTGAATCTGCAGGAAAGATCGTCTCTGACCTCAACCTGTGCATTCGATGTAACAACGCTGGTCCGAAGTTAGAGCAGTTCGAGACCCTCGAAAGCATGACCCCATGAACCATGAGACCCCCTTACAGACTCCGATGCCTCAATATTAATTCCAGACGAGATAACTGACAGAAAAGCGCGAAAATTCCTGTTACATCGTTTTTGGGTCGGTTTTGGGTCGAATTAGGTCGTTTTCGACATGTTGTAGGGGGGTAGGTACTAGTTAAGTGACTTATGTGAGGGGAGTGTAAGTGTAAGCGGCAACCCTACCGCCGAGTCGGCGGCGACTCGGCGCCGAGTCGGCGCCGACTCCGCCGCCGAGTCGACGTCGGCGCCGGGCGCGCGGCCCGCATGCAGGCTGATGCAGCCGCGGCGGCCCGCGCGCGGCCCGGGGGCCGGGACAAAAGTTGCCAAAGTTGATAAATTAAGTCACTGAGTGATGACAAAGTTGATCAGAGCCGCCGGCTCATGGGGGCCGGCCCGGCCGGGACACTTTGCCAACTTGGAAAAGTTGAAAAGGTCGACGGTCCACTTTGCCAACTTGGAAAAGTTGAAAAGTTGAGTAATGACTACTGTAATAACCAGAAAATGACTAGTAACCAATTACTGTAAAACGAGGAATAAAACGAGGTAATAACTGTAATTGTAATGGCGCCGTTATAAATATAATTAGTAGCTGCGCTTGCGCATGCATGCATATGCATGCGCATGCGCTGTCCCTGCTACGACCGTCGGACTCCCTAGATATCGATCTGCTCGGTTTGGTTCGCTTCGAATTCTCGTCTCTTTTCGATCTGCCTCTGTGTGCCTTTCCTCTTTTATTGCAATTGTCGACTTTGGCTCTTTGTCTTATCTTTCTTCGTGCTCTAGATCTTGTCTTAGTTATTTTGCTTTTTAATTTGTCTCTATGCCCCCTGCGCAGCCCCCCATGTGGCCAGTAATTCACCAAAAAAAGTAAATAACGCAAATTAAGCAGTACTGTATGCGCATACATAATTATATAATAATATATATGATTCTCAGTGAATTTTTGCAGTGAATTGTAGTGAATTTTGCACCGCGGCACGTCCCAATGAGGCGCGAATCGGCGCGCGCGAATCGCGAATCACGGTCTGCTGTTTGCGCGGACCGGCGCGATCGGATATCAATCTGTTCGCGACCTCGTCAATAATGAGTCAGTGACTCATCAGTGAGTTACTGTGACTCTCAGTCTGTGAGTAGCCGCCTGAGCATCATGCATCATGCATGACAATATTAATGATGGCATTGCAAAAGCAGCTTCCGCGGCCGTCACTGAGTCATGATCACTTAGACTGTGAACTTACAGTGAGTCTCGGAGTCTGTTACTGTCTCAGAGTCTGTAACGTTCAGTACCGTAGTATCAGTACTACGGTAGTAACGTTAACGTTAACTGAGTGACTCTGACTCTCTGAGTCCCGAGTCCCGACGTCGACTCTTGAGTCCCGACTCCCGACTCCCGAGTCCCGAGTCCCGACTCCCGAGTCCCGAGTCCCCGGGCCGACTCCCGAGTCCCGAGTCCCGACCGTCGGACCGTCGGACTCCCGACGGTCCGACCGTCTCCGACGGTCGACGTCACTGAGAGAGTCGGTGCGTCGGTCACCCAAGTTCCGAAGTTCCGTGGACCGTACGCGACTCCAGTACTAGTAACTTAGTAACGCGAGTAACGCGACTACTAGTACTACCGTAGTACTAGTACTACGTATACGCGTCGGCCGAAACTCAAGTCACCAATCATTGAATCATATCAGGATTCATATGCATGATGATTAGCTTCGCGCGTGCCAGGTGGACACTGAACTGTGAGTCTGGACTCTGGACAGCTGCAGTGGACAGTGGACAGAGCTGTCGGTTCGCAGAAAGTACCGAATTCGAACACGTGCACGGTCCGACGTACAAGTACGACATTTCGCTATTGATATATATATGTTATTACTAAAGTTGCAAGGCCGCTCTAATAAAGATTTTAGAGTAATAAATTAAGTAGTGCTGCGAATCGAAGAGGGGGTACACCCTTTAAGCTCGTCGGCGCCCTTCTTCTCCGCGCTTAAGCTTCTTTGAGCGCAGTGTATGTGCGTGGCCCGTGCCACGGTGGGCCGTGGGGGGTTTGGGGGCGGGGGGCACCCCCTGCTAAAGGCCGCTAATAAAGCTCTCAGCGCCAAGTGATAAATATTTACTTGGTAATAAAGCGGCCAAAACCCCGGACTAATAAATATTTCAGACTAATTAAGTTTTGCATTCTACAGTACTAACGGCGTAACTGCGCTGCCTGCGCATGCATATGCCGGCGCCTGGGGGTCCGACTCCCGAGTCCCGACTCCCGAGTCCCGACGGCCCGGCGACGGGGGCGCGCGCGGCCCCTCAGCCTGGGCCAGCAGCAGCCGCCAGCTAGGCCAGCTCCTGCCAGGCTGACCCCTGGGGCCTGAGCTCGAGTCCTGACTCCTGAGTCCTGACTCCTGACTCCTGGCTCCTGATCTAGTCCTGACTCCTGAGCCGCTCCTCAGCCGCCCGGCCCCTGTGAGACTCGGCTGAGACTAGTACTCCGAGCCTGAGACTCTAGATCTAGCTAGGCTTGAGAGTCGCCCCTCCGACTCGGCGAGGCTCCCTCCGAGGCTCCGGGCTCCGCCACCTTGCCGGCGCAAGTGGCCGCTCTTCAGAAGGCTTGCAAGTTGTCGACCACATGCGCCCGCCGCCCGGTCATCGGATCTATAGCCAAGTTCAGCGGGCCTCGGCTTCCGAAGTTCAGCCCGCGGCGTTGAGCTCGAGCTCCGGCTGAGCGCATATGCATGCAGCGAGGACTTGAGCTCGACTCTGCTCGAGAGAGGAGCGCTCCGAGGCTCAGACATCGTACGCGTAACGCATGCGGCTCAACGCATGCGGCTCAGACGACGTGCTCACAGCTGCGCCGCAGGCGCAGTGCGGGAGCTACGCAAGGATCTACCAGCTGCCGCAGTCATACTGAGTGCGCTGAACTCAGTACGTACGCGTGCAGTCGTCCGCGGTCGCGGCTCGCCACTGAGTCGCCAGATCTAGGTCCTAGAGTTGCAAATGCTGCTACCACGCGCGCAGAATCTGAGCTGCTCGCGGCAGATGTCGACGTCGCGGCGAACGCAACGTTCGCGCGGCTGCGGCTGCGCGAACGGAACCGTTGACGTTGTAATGCTCTTCTTCGCTACAGCTCTCTGCATGCTGTTGTTGCAGTCGTCGGCGGCCTTCTCCGTGTCGGGCCCGACGCTGGGCCAGGGTGGCCTCTTCGAGTTCACGCTCTCCGACCTCGACACTACCGCAAACCTGCAGAAGGCCACCGTCTCGTGCAGCATGCCCGACGGCAACCCCGCCGCCAGGCCGCCGTACGCCTCGTCCATCGCGGGCTGGTACGACGGAGCCTCGTGGGACACAGTCCACCAGCAGTGGAGCGACCTCAGCGGCAACGGCCGGCACGCGACCGTGAAGCGGAACGGCGCCATTTCGACAGCAGCAGACGCCAGCGGAGTCCTCTTCCTGCAGGGTGATGAGAGCGCCGGCGTTCAAATTCCGGAGTCTGTGATGAACACCAGCACGACAGCCTACACGCTCGTGCACGCCTGCCTGGCTCGCTCTGCAAAAGGCCGGATTATCGATGGCGTCACCAGGGTTTGGCTCTCAGGCCACTGGGACCAGTTCTATGGGGTGGCTCACCACGTCGATGGCTGGATTACACCAGACAATAGCAATGCAAACGGCGCCTCTCGGCTCAACACGTGGCTTCTCAGTGTAGACCGCCTCCGCTCGTACAGGGCCAACGGCATCGAACGGACTACAGCTCCTGAGAAAGCTGCAACGACAGCGGACCGGATCTCGGTCAATTATGGAAAATCCGGAGAGTCGTCGTCATGGCAGTGCTCCTTCGTCCTCGTCTACGATCGCGAGCTGTCGAACGCGGAGGTCGCCAACGTCGAGGTTTGGGCCCGGCTTCGCTACGGCTACGCGGACCACTTTCCGGGGCTTCCGTCGACCCTCCCGTACGCCTTCACAGCCCCGCTTACAGGATCGGAAACGTCATGCATCGTGAAGGTCCGCCCTTCGAGCTCTCTGACCCTGCGAACAGCGCAAGCAGCTGCGTTCCTTAGTGTCCTGCGTTCATTTGTGCAGGTCCCCCTGCGCCCCGAGACGACCTACACCTGCAACGTCACGACCGCAAACGCCGTCGGAGTCAGCTCTTCCGTCTCCGTCTCCTTCACGACCAGCGCATCGCCCCCGTTCAACTTTGCTGTTTCGTATCCCGCCGGTGGAGCGAGCGGCGTGCCGCTTGAAAATGTCAACGGCACGCTGCACATTCGAATCGATGGCTGATCTCGGCAGAGGCTGCCACCGACGCGTACGCATCCTGCGTGACCACGGATGACCACGTACCAAGCGCGGGTACTGTGCTCTCCGGAGAAGCCTCGATTGCTGCGGGGTCTACCTCTGCCGCAGTTCCTCTGGTCTTGGTGCGCAGTCCACTCGAGGACCTGGCGGACTTCCATTAATATTATCTCGATGCTTCTCACGCTCATCGGTCATCGCAGGATTCATTCACCGCTTACGCATGCAATGTTTCGATCAGCAACGCCGCTGGAACGTCTCCTTTGCAGCAGCTCGTGTTTGTGACCGGGCAGCCGTCGGTGGCCTTGTCCGTGTCCGACCCTGTGCTCAACCAGGACGGCCTATTTCAGTTCAACCTCACCGGCCTCGACCCCGCCGACCAGCTACAAAAGGCCACCGTCTCGTGCAGCATGCCCGACGGCGACCCCGCCGCCAGGCCGCCGTACGCCTCGTCCATCGCGGGCTGGTACGACGGAGCCTCGTGGGACACAGTCCACCAGCAGTGGAGCGACCTCAGCGGCAACGGCCGGCACGCGACCGTGAAGCGGAACGGCGCCATTTCGACAGCAGCAGACGCCAGCGGAGTCCTCTTCCTGCAGGGTGATGAGAGCGCCGGCGTTCAAATTCCGGAGTCTGTGATGAACACCAGCACGACAGCCTACACGCTCGTGCACGCCTGCCTGGCTCGCTCTGCAAAAGGCCGGATTATCGATGGCGTCACCAGGGTTTGGCTCTCAGGCCACTGGGACCAGTTCTATGGGGTAGCTTACCACGTCAATGGCTGGATTACACCAGACAATGGCAATGCAAACGGCGCCTCTCGGCTCAACACGTGGCTTCTCAGTGTAGACCGCCTCCGCTCGTACAGGGCCAACGGCATCGAACGGACTACAGCTCCTGAGAAAGCTGCAACGACAGCGGACCGGATCTCGGTCAATTATGGAAAATCCGGAGAGTCGTCGTCATGGCAGTGCTCCTTCGTCCTCGTCTACGACCGCGAGCTGTCGAACGCGGAGGTCGCCAACGTCGAGGTTTGGGCCCGGCTTCGCTACGGCTACGCGGACCACTTTCCAGGGCTTCCGTCGACCCTCCCGTACGCCTTCACAGCCCCGCTTACAGGATCGGAAACGTCATGCATCGTGAAGGTCCGCCCTTCGAGCTCTCTGACCCTGCGAACAGCGCAAGCAGCTGCGTTCCTTAGTGTCCTGCGTTCATTTGTGCAGGTCCCCCTGCGCCCCGAGACGACCTACACCTGCAACGTCACGACCGCAAACGCCGTCGGAGTCAGCTCTTCCGTCTCCGTCTCCTTCACGACCAGCGCATCGCCCCCGTTCAACTTTGCTGTTTCGTATCCCGCCGGTGGAGCGAGCGGCGTGCCGCTTGAAAATGTCAACGGCACGCTGCACATTCGAATCGATGGGCTGATCTCGGCAGAGGCTGCCACCGACGCGTACGCATCCTGCGTGACCACGGATGACCACGTACCAAGCGCGGGTACTGTGCTCTCCGGAGAAGCCTCGATTGCTGCGGGGTCTACCTCTGCCGCAGTTCCTCTGGTCTTGGTGCGCAGTCCACTCGAGGACCTGGCGGACTTCCATTAATATTATCTCGATGCTTCTCACGCTCATCGGTCATCGCAGGATTCATTCACCGCTTACGCATGCAATGTTTCGATCAGCAACGCCGCTGGAACGTCTCCTTTGCAGCAGCTCGTGTTTGTGACCGGGCTGAAGCCTCCCTTGCCCTTCGACGTCTCCGGCCCCACGCTGGCTGAGGATGGCTTCTTCCAGCTCAACCTCACCGGCCTCGACCCGTCCAATTGGCTGCAGAGCGCCACCGTCTCGTGCATCATGCCGACGGGCGGCAGCACCGCCGCCAGGCCGCCGAACGCCTCGTCCATCGCGGGCTGGTACGACGGGACCTCGTGGACAGGCTCGCAGTGGAACGACCTCAGCGGCAACGGCCGGCACGCGACCGTGAAGCGGGGTATTATTACGACGACCACAGCCAGCGGGGTGCCCGTGCTCCAGGGTGATGAGAGCGCCGGCGTTCAAATTCCGGAGTCTGTGATGAACACCAGCACGACAGCCTACACGCTCGTGCACGCCTGCCTGGCTCGCTCTGCAAAAGGCCGGATTATCGATGGCGTCACCAGGGTTTGGCTCTCAGGCCACTGGGACCAGTTCTATGGGGTGGCTCACCACGTCGATGGCTGGATTACACCAGACAATGGCAATGCAAACGGCGCCTCTCGGCTCAACACGTGGCTTCTCAGTGTAGACCGCCTCCGCTCGTACAGGGCCAACGGCATCGAACGGACTACAGCTCCTGAGAAAGCTGCAACGACAGCGGACCGGATCTCGGTCAATTATGGAAAATCCGGAGAGTCGTCGTCATGGCAGTGCTCCTTCGTCCTCGTCTACGGCCGCGAGCTGTCGAACGCGGAGGTCGCCAACGTCGAGGTTTGGGCCCGGCTTCGCTACGGCTACGCGGACCACTTTCCGGGGCTTCCGTCGACCCTCCCGTACGCCTTCACAGCCCCGCTTACAGGATCGGAAACGTCATGCATCGTGAAGGTCCGCCCTTCGAGCTCCCTTCGAACAGCGCACGCAGCTGCGTTCCTTAGTGTCCTGCGTTCATTTGTGCAGGTCCCCCTGCGCCCCGAGACGACCTACACCTGCAACGTCACGACCGCAAACGCCGTCGGAGTCAGCTCTTCCGTCTCCGTCTCCTTCACGACCAGCGCATCGCACGTCGGTCCTACCCCGAGCCCGTCGCCCAGCCCGAGCCTATCGCCCAGCCCGTCGCCCAGCCCGTCACCCAGCCCGTCGCCCAGCCCGAGCGCGTCAGCCAACCCGAGCCCGTCGCCCAGCCCGTCGCTCAGCCCATCGCCCAGCCCGTCACCCAGCCCGAGGCCATCGCCCAGCCCGTCGCCCAGCCCGAGCCCGTCGCCCAGCCTGCGCCCCTCGCCCAGCCCATCGCCCAGCCCATCACCCAGCCCATCGCCCAGCCCGAGCGCGTCAGCCAGCCCGAGCCCGTCGCCCAGCCCGTCGCCCAGCCCATCGCCCACCCCGTCGACTTCGCCCAGCCCGAGCCCGTCGCCCAGCCCGAGCCCATCGCGCAGTCCGAGCCCCTCGCCCAGCCCGAGCCCGTCGCCCAGCCCGCCACCCAGCCCGTTGCCCAGCCCGAGTCGCGATCGGTCGCCAAGCTTGGGTTTAGAACATGCAATCTCTAACTTCATGGTGCATGATAACTCTTTATCGGTTATATAATTAGTTATCTCTAACCGCAACCGATAACTAACCGATTGGATGCATTTTCATGGACGTACAGGCATCTGGGGGGGCGTACAACACGCAGCTAAATTCTATCCTTGTCGTAAGTGGTTCCATCTTGATAAGCGATGGTTCGAAACTGAGTCTTTGGAACAGAGCAACGCAGACTACCTAACGAAAGTGATGCGAATCAACGCTCTGATAGATGAAGTCATAGAGCAATACAGCAGGGCCAGCGGCAAGCCGTTGCGCAGGCGGCTTGTGCAGAGCAGTTCCGGCGATGAGGCACAGGCGGCTTTTGCTCTGTTCTCGTCGGTCATGGTGAGAGCTGTCGACGTGCGCGCTATCTTTTCTCGTCTTGAGATATACGATTCTCTAATTAACAACACGGTTCGCCAGGCGGTGTCTAGTCTAACCATTACGGCTGTGAGCTCAACCGAGATCGTCCTGTATGATCCCAAGGTGCGCCCATAGAAGAGGTGAAACGAAGGAGCCGCGTAATCACGTCATCGGACAGGTGGCAGCGGCGCTGCTGAACGTCTTCTCATCGATCGCTCCGGTCGCGGCCACGACGAGTGCCCTGACGGTGCGTTAATGGACATGTCGGATTCGTTCTGCAGGCACCGCAGCTTATAGCGTATACCGTCGACGTCGCGCAGGAGGCAGCCGTCATCCAGGCTTCAGATCTGCTGATGGAAGTTGTGGATGCGAATCCAAATCCGGTGTGAATTTGTTGAGTTGTCAAATCCGGGTTTCGGCCCTTGTTGACGTGCAGAGCAGGACCTACTGGCATCAGCGGCAGTGGAAAGCGACGAAAAGGTGCATCCTGCAGCTGCCTGACGGGTTTTCTTGCAATGACCTTGATGTTTAATTTGTCTAGAGCCTGCAGCGGAGTCTCTCGGCGCTTTTGACAGCTCTGCCTCCTGCATCTGCCGCTGCTGCTTCTATCAGGGGGGCTGTCTCTGCGACTTTGAACGCCGCTGCCGCCCAGGTGCGAATATTAATTCAGAGCCTGCAATCCCTGCGTCTTTGCTTGGTATTCTGGTATTCTTGCCCGGCGTCTTCCTCAATCAATCCCGCAGATTGCTCTGAAGGACAGCGCAACGCCTTGCGGCAAGCAGGAGCGGTCGAATGACACCAATCGCGACAAGTACATGACGGGTTACAAGGTGAGACTGCTGGTTTTCCGTTGCTCAGGAGTCCGCGTGCCGCCCGGTCAATTGATTCATTTGAATTGCAGGTGTGCACGGGGGCGGCCAAGAAGCGTCAGGTGCTCGCACTCAGCGCCTTGGACGGAGCTGCTGGAGCGAGCGTGCGTGATAGGAACGTCTGCAGAGAACCTTGCATGCGCTTTGCTGATCTTTCGTTAGATTTCGTTTCCGACGGACGCTTTTGTGTCGGACTACCAGGTGCTGGTCAAGGTGTTCGACCCCTTCCGCTACCCAGAGCCGCCGACCGGATTCGCCATCGTCTCCGCCGTGCTCGACGTGGCGGCGACGGGCCTCGCCGCCGGCAAGGCCGCCGCCATCACCCAGTTCCCCTCCGGCGTGGGCTTCTTGCTGGTTCCGCTGGAAGGCGTCACGATCGCCTCGGGCTACTCCGTCTCCCTCGTTTATTTTAACACGACTGCGCGGGAGTGGCGAGTGTGCAGCGCGGCATCTCCTTCCGGAAGTCTTTATGCCGCCTCCTGCCCCCACCTCACGCCGGTGCGGCGCCGCTTTGCCTTGCGACATTCAATCGGAATTCCGACCCTGCGCAGTTCGCGCTGATGTCCAGCGTTCCGCCGCCCCTCGGGACGCTCTCAAGCGCCATCGCGCCGCACCAAGCCGCCGCGGCGGGCGCCTCGACGGGACTCTCCGGCGGGGCGATCGCGGGCATCGCGATTGCCATCGCCGCTGGCATCGCCGTCCTCGCGGCTGCGGTCGTTGCGGTCCAGGTCACCCAGCAGCGGAGGCCCCAGGCAAGCGGGCTGCGGACGTCTCAGACCTTGCAGCCCCACGCGTCCAGCTCGCACATCGTCAACATCAACTCGCTGGCAGCCGCCGGTTTGGGGTCCCTGGCGCACAGGAAGGCTGCTGAAGACAAGCCAGGAAGCGTTGTTTTCCTTTAGACTTCATGATCAATTGCTTCAGCTTAGCGCCTCAGGCCTGGTTGTCGCCTGCAAATTCGTCGCCTAGTTTAGTATTTTAGTTAAACCCGAATAACAATTTGATAAACGTTTTTGTCGCGGTAGGATCATCTCGCCGCTTGGTTAGAATCAGATGGCGTATACGTATTGGTGAACGCTTCTGGGATCTATCGCAGTTTGAAGTATCCTTGACCGCGTCAATCTTGCAGAGGAATCTATGTACGGATTCCTCTGACTTTTCAGACAATGTTAGCATAGCTCGCGTTCAAGCACAGAGGGCAGCCTTTCAAGGCCCCTTTTCGTTCCGTTTTCGGCTAAGTTGTAGTAGTACAAGGCACCTCTCGCTCAGTTGCAGTAAAGCACTTTAACTGCAAGCAAAGGCCGGGTATTGGGCGCGGCACGGCGGGCGCCTCAAAGGATGCCAACGATCAGCCGCCGGTAGCGGTCTTACCTGCGGCCCCTCACTGAGTCACTGAGGGGATCCAGGGCCGAGATGTGCACCACTTCGTCCGCCAGTTCTCCACGCTCTGCAGCGGCTTCAGAGAGCTCTGAGGAAGCTTTTTTAAGGCGCTGGCACAATTGCAAGGCGCGCCTGGTCGATCGGCCCGTTCAGGTGGCGTGCGACCTGCGATCAAATCAGGTCAGAGCTCGAGCGGACTCAACAAGGAAGCAAAAGAAGTACCTCGGTGTGGGAGAGGGAGGGGCGAGGGCCCGGGGGGCCTCGATGCTTAAAGCCGTCCCTAAAGCGCGGGAAGCTCCGGCCCGTCCCTGCGCCCCTGAGCGGAGGCCGAGGGAGGGCGGGCGGCGGACCGCGCTGGAGGGTGTCGGCGAGGGCCAGGGGGCGGGCGCGGCGGCGGCACAGCCGCCGGAAGCGGTCGAACGCGTTCGAGCGGGAGGGGGGTAGCCGCTTAAAACGCGTTCGAACGCTTAAAATAGAACGGCGGGAGGGGGGTACCCCTACCCCTCTTCCTTACCCCCCTCGCGGGTGGGGCGGGGTGCGGCAGGGTACGACGCACGCGGCGCTGCAGTCCGGCGAGCGCGAGACGCGGCGCCTCCTCGCCGCCCTCGGCACCCGGCGCCCCTCTTGAAGCGAGCGGGCGCTAGCGGATCGATATCCGGAATTTTTGAGCTCTGAGACAGGGGTAGTTATAGGGCTAGATCGACCTTCAACGTAGAGACAGCTAGAGCTAGCTTTTTTTCACAAAGCCCATATCAAGGGCGGTGGCGATTGTATTTGTTCAGTAACATTATCGTACGCACTACCGGTTCGGAAATGGCCGAACTCTGGGTCAGAGCATAACCTGAGGCCGGAACACAGGGATAGGCGCTTCGACGCTACAGCTGAGCGTTTCTCTTGTGGGGGGGAGGCGTGGTAGGGGGTCGCTTGTCGTGATCTTGAGTGTAGGTGCGTGGACTTCGGCGCCGAGGGGGCTAATCTTATCGGGCGAGGGAGAGGGGTGGGGAGGGGGGTGGGGGCGGCGCGGGCTAGGGTAGCGGGCGCGCCCCCTTATTTTTATTGCGTGTGGGGCGCGGGGATTATGTGGTCCTGGTAAGAGACATTGCGCAGTGCGGGGGCGGTCGGTGACGGGCGGGGTAGGCGCCCTAGTGTGGTCGGGGGACAGAGGGGCGTGGCGGGGGTACCGGCCGTGGGGCTAGTCTGTCGCTAGCTTCTGGGCCGGGGGAAAAGCTTTAGGGGGGGGGCGGGCCCGCAAGTGGGCAGGGCTTTACGCGGGGGCGGGGTAGGGAGGTGACATTGCTTCATGGAGCTATCTAACTCAGAGAGGGGGGCGGTGGGCTCGTCATGAGGCCCCCTTCTTCGGTAGTCATGCTACCGCGGATTGTAATGAGGGAAAGGTGAAAAGAAAACTGATGCCGAAAGGGTGAAAGGGCCGAGGCCTTTGAGATCGGAAAGAGAGGGGAGGTCTACGCTGCCGCGTTGTCGGCGGCGGCCGCCCGGCGGCCGGCCAGGAGGGCCTCGATGGCGGCGGGGCCCCCGAGGGCCGAGGTGAGCTCGGCCAGCACGCGCTGGGCCGCCTGGTGGTTGGTGAGCGAGATGGTGGCCGGCCCGGGGCCGGGGGCGGGGGCCGGGCCCGGGGCGGGCGCGGGAGCGGCGGCCGGCGCCGGGGTGGCGGCGCGGCGGCGGCGACGGCGGCGGCGGCAGCGGCAGCGGCGGCAGCGGTGGCGGCGGGGGCGGCAACGGTGGGGGCGGCCGCGGCGGCTGCGGCCGCCGCGGCTGCCCCCTATAGCTATATATATGCAAATGATCATGAGCGCAAGGGCCTATATAGCTAGCTATGCGCTTGTACGCATGCAGTGTATATATACCGTACGCGGACCCTGTCCTAGTTCTCTTGTTAAACGTTTAGACTCTGAGAGATTTGCATAATGGCTGCTACAGGCCTGTGCACTGGCATGCAAGTTCGAGCTCGAGCGAGGGTGCCCAGCTCCCTCGTGCAGTTAAAATCTTTCGAATTGCTCCACTAGGGGGCCAAGCTTTTAAGGGCCTCCTAAAGCAGACGGGGGCCGGCTTATTCGTGTGTATATCGATATCGCAGGCGCCCCTCAAGCTCGCCGACCGTATAGGAGGCTTGCATCGGGGGGGTGTCAAGGGGACCAGTCGCCTCGTGGGAGAGGGGCCGGCGCCGGCGGGCATGAGGGGCGGGCGGCGCGGGGCCTGGCAGCGACTGCCGGGGACGCACTGTCCGCCGCTGGGAAGTCTTCGACGGAGCCCGGGGATTCCGGGTCCGATAGTGGGCGAGCGCCATCAGGCTCGGACCCCACGAGGGCGGGTCCCGGCGAGGCCGGGCCCTGAGGCAGGCGAGCGCCGTCTGGCTCAGACCCCGCGGTGGTAGCTGGGCGAGCGTTTAAGTGCTCATGCGCCCGGGTATACGTAGGGGTCGTCGGCTTGCATGCCGGCGCCAGCGGCGCCAGCAGAGGCGGCATCACAGCTCGGGGCTCTGTCCACCGCCGCGTCTTGGGGCGCTTGCTCCGCGTCCCGCCAGAGGCCTGCGAGCGTTGCGCACGCGTCACGGAGAGCCAAGTGAGCGGGGGGACGCGGCCCCGTGGTTCTTGAGTGTCGTGCTGGCGCGGGCGGCCCCGCGCACGGGCCGCTGGCGCCGGCATGCTCTGTGGCAGTACGGGGCCGGCGTCAAGGTTCGTGGAGGAGGGGCGCGGGCGGAGGGCGTGAGCGACGGGCGCGGGGAGGGTCCCGCATGATCGGCGGCAGCGGAGCCGGGTGCGTTGGCGGAGCCGCGCGTCCGACTGCGCGGAGTCGAGTCGAGTTGTACGTCGTGCGCTGTGGGCGTGAGCTCAGGCGAGCCGCGCATGCGCGGGTGGCATGCGTTGGCGGGAAGGCGGGCGGAGCGAGGACGGGAGCTTAAACGAGCGTATGTTGGCTCTAGATGTTGTGTGGCGTCTCTCGGGCGCGCTCGGAGTGGCAGGAGAAGGCGGCGGGGACCGGCCCGTTTAAACACGTTACCGCGGGAGCTGGCGCGAGTCGCGGCGCCAACAGGGGCGCAGCTGCTCTTCTAGGTGTCTGTGGTGTCGCTGCGGCTGTCGCTGCCCGCCCGGCGGACCTACTTTGCGCGTTCGGGCTGTGCTGGTCGTTGGGCGTCGGCGCCGCGAGTTTTGGGACCGGCCACGTGCAGTGCTAGCAGGCACCCTCGTTGGGGAAGCCCCACTGCGCCGGCTTACTCGCTCGCGGGCCTTCGCGCAATTTTCCGGGGTACCGGAATCTTATGCGTATCAGCTAGAGCTAGCTATATTGCTCTGAACTATACACACGCTCAGGAATCTGTGATCACGAAAACAATTCCGAGTTCGAACACGAATCATGGGAAATTCGCGGACCGGAGATCTCTCTTGATCATGAAGCGAGCGGGCGCTAGCGGATCGATATCGCGACAGCTCTGAGATAGGCTGTCACCGGGCCCGGTAGGTATAGCCTAGTAGGGCTAGATATGGATTCGAGCTTCAACATCGAGACAGCTAGAGCTATATAGTGTGTGAATTATAGGCGCTCAGCTGAAATTAAAGAAAATAACGTGCAAATCAAACTTGGACCCGGGAAAGTTAAAGCGAATTCGAACAATATGCGCATGCATGAATTCGAATCGAATAGAGACGCCGCGACACGCCGCGGCGCGTATTCGCATGCGTACTTACATGTATACGGCGCACATGCATTAATCGATCTATCAATCGCGAGCTCGAGCTAGCTTTAGCTGATCATGAGGGAAATTCGCGCGGGGATCTATTTAAGGCCTAGGGATTCAATGATTGCAGTGCGATATATCGATCGCGAAACCGCGCGAAACCCGGCGCCTCCCGTAGCTTCTTCCACAGCTCGTTTTTTTTCCTAATCGACCCAACACGGCCCGGCTATGGGCAAGGGTAGCCGGCGATCGCGATAACTTTTCACCCGATGCACGCCGGCTAGTCGCGCTGCAGGACGTTGTAGCCGGCAAGCTACCGGGTAGAATGCACTAGCTTGCGCCGGGGAATTCCGAATACCCGAGGGGAATTTAACGAAACCGGATATTCGGCCGTGTCGGGTCGCCCGGTAAAAAAAACGAGCTGTGTTCGCGCGCTTATAATTAATTCGCGTGACCAGCCGGGTCCATGGCCAGCGCTAGCCCCGGGAGGCTTGAGGAAAATGCAGCGCGAAACAAAGCAGCCATAGCTCTAGATCTAGCTTGAGGAAAACGTTTGAAACGCAGCGTGAAACCCCGCAAAAATCAGCATAGCAATCGCGCGCACCCCGGGCCCTGCGACTCCCGCCTGCGATCGCGACTCGAGCTCCCGGCGCCGCAAAAATCAGCACAACAATTGCACCCTGCGACTCCCGCCTCGGTGCGAGCCCCGTGCATGCTTCTTCGAGCGTACACGTATGCGCGACCAGCCCGCGCGCGCGCGGGCCCGCGCACTCCGGCACTCATTCGAATTCGCGCATTCCGCAGCAGCGACCGCGAATCATGGAGAGGAGACGATCCAAGCGGCTTCGTAAAGAATCTCCGACGTGCGCGCGGCGATGCGCGCTCCATTTCGGCACTGATGTACATGTGTGTGGCCCACATGTACACGATCAGATACGCCGCGGGCGGTGCGCCTGCGCATGCGGCCGAGCTCTCGGCGCTCGAAGCGCTGCACCCGGACGCGCTGGAGGCGGTGCTGCTGCGGCTCGGGCTCGTCGAGGCGTGGCGGAGCCTGCGGCCGGCGAGCAGGGCGATGCGCGCGGCGGTCGATCGCGTGGCGGCGTGGCCGGGCGCCGGCGCTGCGGCTCAAGGCGGACACTGTCGATAAGCTCCAGCTGGCCATGGCAGCAGCGCGCTTCGCTCATGATCAGCCGCGCCAGAGGAGCTCGAGGGGCGCACGTGTGCAAGCGCCTCGCATCACGCTGGCCGCCGGCGCCGCGATCGAATTGATCACCTGGATCGATGACGATGGCCAGCGTCCAGTGTGCGAAAAAAGTCTCGAAGCCATCTCGGCCCTGTTTTCCGCCTGCTCAGCGTCCAGCGGGAGCGGCGGCAGCGTCGGCAGCGTCTCTCTTGCGCTCGACATGAGCTTCACAATGAAGCGAAAATTCGAGGCGTGCGTCCTAGAAACACGCCTGCCGGTGAATGAGGAGATCGGGCGCTTCCTCGCAGCCATTCTCGACCCGCTAAGCAGCCCCGAGGCGGAGGGCGGCAGCCGCCACTCGCTCAGGAGCGTCAGCGTCCAGCTAAAATGGAGCACGTTTGCGTGCGAGCTGCAGGCTTACGATGGACTTGTGCAGCTGCTGTCCCGCTTCCCGCGCCTCGAGCGGCTGGAACTGCCCTACCTGCTGGACAATGTCGCCTCCGCCATTCCGGCCGCGCTGCCCGCGCTACGCTGCGCCGTCCTTCGGTTCGGCGACTGTGCAACGCTCGCCGGCCTCGCCTTGCACTCGGCGCTTGAGGAGCTGGACGTGTCGGCCACGGAACTGCACGAGGGCGACGACCGCGGACCCGCGAGCGGCTTCGACGTCTTCGCGGCGGGCCCCGCCGCCGCACGCCTGCGGAAACTGACGATAAATTTGTGCGCATGCATATGCGCCCCCTTCAATTCATTTCAAATCTGCTGCGTGCACAGCAGCTGCATGCAGCTGCCGTCCGACCTATAATTCTCCTGCGGCGTGCACGTGCGCAGCTGCGGTGGATTTGATCCGGAGTTCGACATCGCGGACCTGCCCTCTCTGCGCCACCTCACCTCTCTCGAGGCGCTGGAGCTCAACGTCGATATGGATTTCTATGTTCGCCTATTCGATTTAATTTGTATCATATATATCGCATAACGTACTTTATATGCTCATGCTGAACCTGCGACGTTAATGTTCACCTAGGCCTTCGACGACGACGACGACGACGAAAACTCCGAGGGGCAGAGCCAGGAGGAGGGGGAAGGCACCGCGAAGGCCCTCGGCCCGGCAAAGCCGCTGTCCCGCCTCGACGAGTATCTGGCGGGCATGCAGCGGCTCCGCAAGCTCGACCTCAATATTCACTTCCAAAGCAAAGACGTCAATCACATCCGGGCCATCGCCCGCCCCCTCCCCGCCCTCTGCGGGCGCAACCTGGTCGAATTCAACTGCCGCCTCGGCGTCGGCAACCGTGCGTGATTCGCTTTGCGCATTCTCTGGAAATATTTCTAGAAATACTCAATTCGAATTCCTCGCAGCGTTCATGAATCTGGACGACGAATCGAAGCCCGAAGTCGACTCTGCGCTCGCGGAGCTGCTTCGCGCCGCGGGGCCCTCCCTGGTCGTGCTCGCGGGAGGAATTGCGCGCGGAGAAGCGTTCTCCGCCCTCGCCGCCTGCCCGCGGCTGCGGGAGCTGCGTCTGGTCGACAAGCTGGGGTACCCTGACCGGCTTGACTCGCGCTGGCGGCCCGAGCCGCCGGACTGGCTCGCGCGGGGCGACCACGAGACCCTCGCCGGGCTGCACCGGCTCCGCATTCTCGACCTCAACCTCTTTTACGCGGGGCGCCTCGGCCCGGCGCACCTCCGCTGCCTCGCCCGCTCCGCCACAGAGCTCTGCGTGCACTCTCTCGCCGAACTTCACCTCAAGATTTGTGCGTGCAAGCTGCTTTCTGAGATTAAAATTCAAGCACTCGCGATCGTGCCGCCAAATTAATTACATTGCAAACCGCCGCGACCCGCTGCTTTCTGAGATTAAGATTCAAGCACTAGCTATATAGTGCATCGCAATTACATTGCAACCCGCCTCGACCCGCTCCCCCTCACTCTAAATCTCGCTCTCGCTCGCCGCGGCCGTGCAGTCACGGAGGACGAGGCGGGCGTGGACGCGGCGCTCGCGGAGCTGCTTCGCGCGGCGGCGCCGGCGTTCGTCGAGCTCGGCGTCGGGGCGGCGGTCCTCAAGGGGGACGCGGCTCGGGCGCTGGCCGCCTGCGGGCGCCTGGCACGGCTGGAGCTGGTCGAGCCCGGTGTCCCCGACACGCTCTGGGAGCCCGTCCCCATCGCCGAGGCGGTGGATGCCGTCATCGCCTGCCCCAGCCTTAAAGTGATCTCGGGCCTCATCGTGCCGTTCATGGTCAGCAGTGTTGAGCGGGGGGCATCGAAGCTGCTCGAGCCGCTGCGCCGCCTCGCGGCCGCCCGCGCCTTCGACAGCCCCAGCTGCTTCTTCGTGCTCCGGCCCGGCGGGAGGCTCGGCGGCGAGCGGCTGGAAAAGGCTGTGGAAATCGTGATGGAGCTCGTCCTGGCCGCCTTCCCGAGGGCGGTGGTCGAGACCCCATCTGGAACGTATCACCACCCGTTCTTCTGGCCTAGGAGCCAATATTAATAGATTCTTTATTTGTCGGTTTTGCAATTGGCTCTTCAAGTTCTTCGTGTACATGTTGTTCTTCGATGCGTGCTCTTGTCCTAGTTATTGTGCTTCTGCTATCCCTGTGCCCCCTGCAGCTGAGCAGCCGCCGCAGTCACTGATCATGAGTGCTGGTGTGACAGTGGTGTCTAGAGACTGTGGCCGGTCCCGGGTAATTCAATACAAACAAATTAATTGGCTTCGAATTCTTTGCTGCCAGGATCGAGCGAATGTTTCAATTGACTTCGAATTCGTTGCGCGAATTCGAACGTTAACGTTGCCGGCCGCGAGCTCGAGATCGCGATCGAGCGAGCTTGCTGGGCGTGACTCGAGCTCTGATCATGAGGCCTCTAGCCACTGAGTCATTCAAATGGCATTCCTAGTCGCTTTTCATCACCATTCTGTCGTTAACGGTCGAATTCTTCTTGGTTTGCGTCGACGTCCGGTTTTCGGGCCATGGAGAACGTGTTGGGGCGCTTCGAATTCGAAGCCCGGCAACCTGGAGAGGGCAGCCGCTTCCTCGAGCTCTTGGACCTCGCTGAGCCGTGGCCACGAATCTCGCGTGCGGAAATCGATTTCACAAGCTCGGACACAGAGAAAAAAGCACAATCGAAAGATCCCGGGGGCAGCTCAGATACAGGGCCCGCCCAGACCTAGACAAAACTGTTGAATCGAATTCGGAGCCTTCATAAACTGCCACAGCTAAAAGAGAAGACCCTCAAGGATGGATAGAGATAAGCACCACACCCAGAAAAGTCCGGAAAAAAGGGAAAGAACACACAAGAAAAGGAAAGCATCGAGCCAGGGCCGGGAGAAGAGAGAGGACAAGGGCGGGCGGGCGGGAGCAGCCCTAGGGCTGGGGCTGGGGCTGGGGCTGGGGCTGGGGCTCGGGCGAGCTGGCGCCCGAGCCGGCGAGGGCGAGGCGGGTCGGGGAGGCCGGGGGCGGGAGGCCCATGCCCTCCGGGGAGCCGCTCGCGTAGCTGGGCGCCGCGTTGAAGCAGCGGAAGCAGCCGAAAAACCACGCGAGGAGGCCGCCGGGGCGGCGCGCGCCGCCGGGGCCGCCCCCGCGCCAGTCGTCGCTGGGGCGGCGCCCCTGCTGCTCCCGCGCCTGCCGCGCGAGCCACGCCAGCGTCCCCACCCGCTCCTCGGACTCCGCGATGTTCCTGTTCCCCCCTCTGCCCAGTCAGCCGCGGACCGAAGAGAGGAGGGGGCGGGGGAGGGGGCAGGGGCGGACGGACCGCATGGTCGGGAGGAAGGCGGCGGGGTCGATTCCTCCTCCTCCGGGGAAGCCGGGGCCGCCCCCGGCGGCGTCGGCGGTCCGGCCCGGCTGCATGGCCGCCTTCGCCCGGCGGACGACGTCCTCCTCCAGGGCGGCACGCTCCCGCTCCTCGGGCGAGAGGGCCGACGACGAGGCGCCGCCGCCGCCGCCGGCGGCCGTGTCGCCGGCGCGCGCGACGAGCTCCGGCGGGGCGCGCCGCCGGCTGCGCGGCTGCCCGCCCGACTGCAGGCGCCGCAGGTGCGCCCGCAGCAGGAGGAGGTCCTTCTCCCGCTGCTCGATCTGCGTCTGCTCCTCCGAGATGACGCGCCTGCCCGCCGCTCGCACTTAGCCGGAGCGGGGCGGGGCGGGGCGGGGCGGGCGGGCGCGGCGAGCGCACCGGAAGCGGCGCAGCTCCTCCTCGGACCTCCGCCAAAACTCCCGCCTCGCGGCGCCCCTCCGCGGGACGGGCCCGACAGGCGCCGGCGAGGCCGTCGAGCCTCCTCCGGCCGCGGCCGCGGCCGCCTCGGCCGGCAGGGACCGCGTGCTCGCCTCGTCCTCGTCGTCGTCCTCGATGCCGAGCTCGCGCTCCATGGCGCGCTGCTCGTACCTGCGGGGCGCGCGGACCGTCGTCAAAAAGAAAGGAGGAAGGAAGGAAAGAAGAGAGGGAGGAAAGAAAGAAAGGCACTGACATGCTCTGCTCCCGGTGCGCCAGCTCGGTCTGGAACCGCCCGAGGCGCCCCCGCATCGTCACGATCTCCGCCTCCTTGTCTGCGATCGCCGCCAGCGTCCCCGGCTCGTCCTCGGGCAGCTTCTTGCTGTTGCTCCGCCCCGCCTTGTCCCGCGGGGGCTGCGGCGGCGCCGCCACCGTGCCGGCCGCGCCGGGGGCCGGCGCCGCGGCCGCCGGGGTTGAGTTGAACGAGAGCGGAATGCGGGGGATCTCGCGCGAGGGCCGGGACGCGACGGTGTTGAACTTGCGCTTCGGGAGGTCGGGCGTCTCGAGAAGGGGCGAGCCCTTCAGCTGCCGCGCGCTCTCCGGCGTCGCGGGCGCCCCCCCCGCCGCCGCCGGCGCTGGCAGCGGGTCTTCGTCGTCGGTCGAGGACGTCGGCGGGGTCGCCGGCGCGGCGGCTGCCGAGGTTCGGGACGGCGCGCGCGCAGCGGGCGGGTGCGCGGGGGACGGCCGCGACGGGGAGGCGGGGAGGCCAAGCCGCGGAATGGAGGACGGTCTGTTCGGGCTCTGCGACGCGAGCGAGTCCGTCGGGGCCGAGGCCGAGGCAGAGGCCGAGGGGCTGCTGGCGTCGACGGGGCGGAGCGGCGGCAGCTGTCCCGCGGGGCTGCCCTCCCGCCCGGTGCGCTGCGTCCACATGCCGTCTGCTTCCGACTCCGACGACAGCAGGACCGCCCCTGCCGCCTCCAGAGCCATCTCTGCCCGCCGGAGCGCCGTGGCCACGCCGGATGGCAGGCTGGAAGGGATGGGGCCCGGGCCGCCGATCCGAACCTTCCGGTCCCAGCCCTTCGCTTCCCGCGGCGGATACGGGACGGGTGCAGCGGCGTGTTCGACGGCCGCTTGCCTCGCCGTGCGAGCGCTTCGCGTCATGAGATTGTCCTCTGGGGCGCATCGGGCGCTGTCAGGGGCACACGGCATCGCTTCGAGGGGCGCAGAGCGGTCGCACCGAAGAGCACAGGCCTGCAGGCAGCTGGCGAGACGGCGTCCGCCTCTAAAGCGGAGTGCCCGCTGCCGGACTCATTGCTGGACGATCCGCCACCGGTGCTCTCGGGAGTCCTGTCTGGCCGGGCGATCCTGCCGCCCTTTCGCTTGCGGCCGACGGCGGCAGCTCCCTCTGACCCGCCCACACTCAAACCGCCAGAATCTCTGCTCTTCCCGACCGCGCTGCTCCCGCCGGCTGCGGCCGATTCCGTTACTCTAGGCAACTGTCGCAGCTGCAGCAGCGTTTGCAACGGCGCACCTGCAGCGTTCGGTGCCTCCATCGCCTCGCCTCCCGACGCGCTCGTCGTTGACACCAGGTGCTTCTTCTGCGCTCTGCCGAATGTACGGAGAGCTGCTGGAGTCCCGCAGGAAGTTGCCCGACGATGCCGGTTTGAGCGACCTGTACCCCTCGAAATTTTGAGCTGGCTGCGCGAGTTCGATGAAGGCGACGAGGGACGGCGGCGCGGCCGCCTCCTACGTCTCCTTGCAGAGGCGCAAGTCGGTACATCGCACAGCCGAGCCCCGAGCCGCTCGGCACCTCGCAGCTAACACCACCCGCAGGAGCGCTCCTCGTCGCCTGGCACCGCAGGGCGTAGGAGCGTCTCTCCGCGCTCTCCCTCGTCGAAGTCGGATGGCCCACGCCCCGCAGCTGTGAAGCGCAGGACTGAGCCGTTCAAGGTTTGAGCGAGCCGCCAGCACCTCCGCGCAGGCTGATCCCCGAGCCCTCGAACAGCTCAGCCAGGTGTTCAGGCAGCAGCCAGGGTCCTTCGACCCCAACAAGATCAGCTGCGTCGAGAAGTACATCACCGAGGTCCGTGGCTGGCCGCCGCGAGGACTGAGCCGAGCTGACGCCGGGCAGATCGACACGCTGCCGGAAAAGTACCAATCAGCGGAGACCTTGTACCTGAGCAACAACAGCCTCGTGAGCCTGCGTGGCATCCAGCAGTTCCGCAGCGTTCGGACCGTCTCCCTGGCGAACAACTGCGTGCGTGGCGCCCGTCGGCGTTGGCTGGAGATGCTTCCGATGGTTGAATCGTATCCGCGGCAGATCTCCGATGTTGCCCAGCTCAACGCGCTCAAAGCTGCGACCCGGCTGCACAATCTGAACCTGGACGCCAACCCCGTGTGCCAAATCCCGTACTACAGGGCCCGCGTCATAAGCATCTTGCCTCAGCTTTCCATTCTGGACAGCAAGGCGAGCTCCGCGCCTGCGCCCGCTCGCGCCCTCGGACCTTGGCGCTGACGCGGCGCTCGAATGCAGGAGATCACGCCCGCGGAAAGGAAGCAGGCCGACGTGATCGTGAAGAAGGAAGAGACTATGCTTTCGATGCTTGTCAGCAACGAGTGCATGCGCCGCAAGATCGAATGGGTTCGCGACATGCGCCGCCCTCCTGCCAGCGCGCCGCAGCTGACCCGGGACCGCTCCGCCCGCGCGCGTTGCAGGCCGTCGCCCGCGTGAAGATGCACAGCGAGCTGCGGGTGGCGGTCAACGGAAAGCTCGGCGTCCTGAGCCGGCTGGACCCGCCGGCGTACGTGCCGTTCAACGTGAACCTCTTCCTGCACGTCTGCGACTACGAGCGATACGTCGATGATATCCTTTGCCCCGCGCCTTCCTTTTCCCGGCCCGGAATTTCTTCCTACCGCGCTGCGCGCTCCTTGACCCAGAGCCCTCACATAGCGAGCGGGAGCGGATCCACAACTTCATGCGCACGGAGGCGCGGCGGGCTTACAACCTGCAGCAGTACCGCACGCTCTCGAAGCAGCTCGACGCCGACCCGGTGCGCCGCCGCCGGCCTCGCCGCGCCGCGCGGCGCGCGCACAGGATCGCCCGCCCACGCCCGCGTCAGGCGCTGCAGGTCTCGAAAGTCAAGCCAAAGAACTCTCCGGAGGCGTGGGACGAAGCGTACGCCGAGGTCATGCTGGGCGTGCAGAACGCTGTCTCCAAGCGCCTCAGCGCCCTCGAGGAGCAGGCGAGCGGCCGATGGATCGGGGGACGCCTGCCCGGCGCCCCGCTGAGCCGCGCGCAGGTACAGGAGGCCGGCCGCGTGCAGCAGAAGCTGGCCCTCTACAACCCCCGCGCCCGCATCCACGAGCTGCGCGAGGCGGACGTGCGCCCCGCCGCGCCCGCGCCGCTCCCGCGCCGCCTGAGCGGCCGTCCTCCGCAGGCCCGCACGCAGGCGAACCGGCGGATGGAACGAGAGGCTGTCATCCAGGAGTTCCGCACCACCATCGGCCAGGCAAGCGCCCACCGGGCGCAGGCCGCGCCCCGCGCCCCGCGCCCCCCGGCTCTGGCCAACCCGCCCCGCCCGCAGCTTCTGGAAGACTTCCGCGGGGACTACGACGCGCAGGCGATCGAGTACCAGCGCAAGATCGCCGTGCTCCAGGCGCGCCGGCCGCAGGCGCTCCCCTCGCCGCCTCCTGCTGCTCCTGAGCGCCGCCGCAGAAGCAGCTGCTGCTGCTCTCGGAGCAGCCGGGCGAGGAGGCGGCCTGGTTCGGGCCCAGGCCGCCGCCGCCGCCGCCGCCGGGTTCCTCGGGCGGGCCCGGCGGCCGCCGGCACGCCTCGCCCGGCGCGCCGCAGCCGCCTGGCCGGGGCCCCTCCCCGGCCGCGGGGGCGGGGCGGGAGCGGGGCGGGGCGGGCCCGAGCCGGATCCCGCGGCCCTCGCCGCCCGCCTCGCGTGGGACCTCGTCGGCGGACACCTCGATGGCTGGCCCGTCGGGCGCCGCCGGCCCCTCGGCGGCGGGGGCGGGCGAGGACGAGGGCCCCGCCGGCCCCGCGCCCGTTCCCACCGCCCGCCACGACGCCCCAGCGGCCCCGAGGACGACGAGTACCCCGGTGCGCCCGGACGGCCCCGCCGCGAAAGCGGGGTCTGATTTTCTGAGTTCGCGCCCCGCAGAGCCGCCAGCGCGGGCGCCCTCCGTGGGCCACCCCTCCCCCGGCAAGCAGTCGACCGCCGCCGCGTCGGCCCCGCCGGGCAGCCCCACGCGTGGCCGTCCCCATCGGCTTCCATTCTCGCGGCCCTCAGGCCCCAGCAGCGGAGGCGGAGGCGGCGGAGGCGGAGGCGGCGGCGGCGGCGGCGCGGCGGCCCGCGTGCTGCCGAAGGCGCCCCGCGTGGCGGGCTCCGGGGTGGACGGCGTGAAGATGGGTACGGCGTACATGAAGGCCCGCCTGCGCGTCGAGGAGGAGGTGGAGGCGCTGCGGGAGCAGATCGAGCGGCTCCGTGGCGAGGCGGCCGACCGCGAGGAGGCCGCGGCCCGCCTCCTCGAGATGAACGGCCAGCTCCAGGAGAAGCTCAAGGAGTACAAGCGCCAGGTGCGGCGCGGGGCGGCGCGGGGCGGCGCGGGGCCGGCGGCGGGCCCTCGTCCCTTCCCTCCCTCCCTCCCTCCATCCGTCCGCCTGGGGCGCGGCCGACGCGGGGCCGGCAGAACGAGGAGAACGTGCAGAGCTTCGAGGCGGAGCTGGACGCGCTGATGGCGGAGGTGGCGGCGGCGCGGGCGCTCCAGGAGCAGCGCGAGGCGATGGCCGCGCAGCTCGACGAGTCCGCCCGCGAGCGCCAGCGCCTCCTCGACGCCCTCAACGTGCGCTCCGCCCTCCTTAAAAAGCGCCGCGCCGGCCGCCGCCGCCGCCGCCGCAGCCGCTGACGTCCCCGCAGGAGGCGAAGGCGGAGGCGGCGCGCGTCGCGAACGAATCAGAGTACGCGCGGCGCAAGGCCGAGCACCTGCACATGGAGCTCAGGTGAGGTCCCCCGTCCGCACCCGGGCCCTGGCCCCGTCGAGCGCGGGCCGCCGAGCGGGGCCGGGGCCGGCGCGGGCGCAGGATCATGGACGAGCGGACGCGCGCGGAGGAGATCGCCGAGTCGTTCTGGGCGCAGACGACGGCGCGCCGCTTCCTCCGCCGCCTGCGGGACGGCGCCGCGCTGCAGCGGGAGCGGCGGCGGATCAAACGCGCGGCGGCCGCCGAGGGGCGCGAGCACCTGCTCGCGCGCTGCTTCCGGCGCTGGGCCGGCGCCATGCGCCTCGGCGTGCGCGGGCGTCTGGCCGCGCGCCGCAGGCTGGCCGAGGTCGCCGCCGAGGCCTTCCGCGCCTGGCACGCCTACGCGGCGCTCCGGCGCGTCGCGGACGACTTCGCCGGCTACCACTCCAAGCTGCGGGCGTGGGCGGCGTGGCGCCTGTACGCGGCCGGCGCGCCCCGCCGCCGCCAGCGCATGCTGGAGGCCGCGGAGGCGGCGTGCGACCGCTCGCGGCTGCGGCGCGGCTTCGCGGCGTGGCGGCGCTTCCACGCGCGCAAGCAGCGGCTGCACGAGGCGCGCTCGGCCGCCGAGGGCCGCCACGGGCGCCGCCTGCTCGTGCGGTCCCTCTACGCCTGGCGCAAGTTCGTCGCGGTGGAGGCGCGCCCGTCCCCGCCACCTCCCCGCCCCTCCCCAGAAGAAGAAGAAGAGAGGCCCGGGCTCACCCGAGCGAGCGCAGCACCGGGCGATCCGGGCGGGGCGCGAGTCGGAGGGCGAGGTCCAGCGGGCCGCCTGGGCCCGCTGGCAGGCCTTCGTCATCTTCGCCAAGCGTGCGCCCGCCGCCTCTGCGAGAGGCCGGCCCGGCTCACGAGCTCCCCCCGGCGGCCGCAGAGTACGCGCACAGCGGGCTGCGGGCGGCCGCGCTCAGCCGCGTCTTCGAGAGGCGGCGCGCCGCGTCGGCCTTCCGCGCGTGGCTCCACTGGAGCCGCTCCCGGCGCGCCGCCGAGCGGGTCGTGGCGAGCCTCTGCGCGCGGCGCGCGTGCGAGTCGCGGCGGGCGGCGCTCGGCGAGTGGCGGGACGCCCTCCGCCAGCGCTCCCGCGAGCAGCGCGAGCAGGCGAGCGTGCCCTTCCATCCCTTCCGTCCCTTTCGCTCATCCGCCCCCCTTTCATCCCTCAGGCGGTTCGGGAAGGGGAGGACCAGCGGGCGCGCGCGGATGCGCTCGAGGCGCGCCTCGTCAACAGCGACCTGGAGCAGGCGCGTCTTTGTTTTTGCTTTGTTTCGTCTCGGCGGTCCTTTCTTGACGCCTATCTCAGGTCCGGCTCTTCGAGCGGGTGCACGCGCTCAACGCGGACCTGGCGCGGGCCCAGCAGGCCCACTCCGAGGCCCGGCGCCAGATCGTGCGGCCCCCTCCCTCCCTCCCGCGCCACACTCCTCTCCGCGCACGCCTCACGCCTCACGCGCCCGCCCGCGCCGCGCAGGAGGGCCTCGGGAAGTCGCTGGAGGAGTCGGCGATGGTCGAGCACGCGCTGCGGGGCGAGCTCGAGCGCCGCGAGGCCCGCGAGCGCGAGCTCCAGTCCGAGGCGCGTACCCCCCCCTCTCCTCTCCCCCCCCCCATCCTCCTCTAACGCCGGGCCGGGGCAGGTGGCGCGCCTCTCGGAGGCCACCTCGGCGCGCCAGGACGAGGCGACGTCGCAGGTGCGGCGGTCGCTGTCTTTGGGCAGTCTGCCACGCACAACGTTAACACTATGCGACTTATAGCCATTAACTTCCGATTCGGGGCTCGTGCGGGCCGCGGGGCGCGCCTCACGCGCGGGCGGGCGCAGGCGGTGCACAGCTTGCTGGAGCGGCAGAGCGCCGAGCAGGCGCTCTACCAGCTCCGCGCCGTCCTCGAGGGTCCGCCCGCCCGGCCCTACGAAAAACGGGGCGGGGCGGCTGAGCTTCCTTGCCCCCCGCCCCGCAGAGAAGCAGGCGGAGCTGGAGCGGTCGGAGCGGCGGGCCAAGGACGAGCGCGAGCGCCTCGAGCGCGCCCTGCAGGTGCGCCGGAAGAGAAGAGAGCGCTCTCGTTTTCTTCGACCGCCTGCCCGCTCACCCGCTCGCCTGCAGGAGCGGCAGGAGAAGCTGGCACAGAGCTTCGAGATCGCCGGCGAGCTCCGCCGCCTCCTCGACGTCAAGGTACCCCCATTCTCCGACCGGATCGGATCGGATCGCGTACCCCCCTTCGTCTCCTGAGCACGGGTACCCCACAGGACGCGGCGGAGGGCCGCCTGACGCGCGAGAAGGCGGAGCAGGAGGCCGCCCTCATCGACCTGCAGCGGAAGGCGCGCCGCGTACCCCCTCCCCGCACAGCGCCGTACCCCTCTTCACACGGAGCTGACCCTGTACCCCTCCCCTCCCCACAGGTGACGGTCGCGAACGCGACGCTGGTGCAGACGATCGAGCTTCGGGACCTGCGCATCCGGGAGCTCCAGAAGCAGGTGCCGCGGGCGGGCGGCGGCGCGGGGGTACAAGCACGCGCTCTTTCCTGACGGCGTGGGGGGTACAGCTGGTGGACGCGCAGCAGGAGCTGGCGCGGGCGCGCGAGGAGCGCAACCGGCTCGAGGACGACTCGCTCGAGAAGGATGCGTCCCTGAGGCGAGCGGGGAGGGGTACGGGGCCGGGCCGAGCGGCGGGGCGCTGACGGGTACTGCGCGCCACAGGAAGCTGGAGTACCAGGTGCAGCTGATGGAGGAGAGCAGGCGCTCCGAGGGCGCCGGGGCCGGCGCCGGCGCCGGGCTGGAGGCCGTCGGGGGCGGGCCCTCCGGCTCGTCGTTCCTGGTCGAGCTCAGCGCGGGCCCGGACCGGGACCGGGACCGGGGCGGGCACTCCACGGGGACGACGATCTCGTCCCCCGGCGGGCCCGGCGACGCCGGCTTCGATCGCGATCGTGATCGTGATCGCGACCGCGAGGGCGGCGGGGGGCGCGCCCGCGGGGGCGCCCTCCTCTCCTCCCACGCCTCCTCCGAGGCCCTCTCGCGCCCCCCGACGGCCTTCTCCGGCCCCGCGGCGCCCATCGCCGCCGCCGCCCTCTCGGGCCCGTCCGAGCCGCACGCGCAGCGCTCGCCGCACGCGCCGCGGGCCCGCCGGACGGCGCGCGAGGGCGGCGCGGCGGTGCGGAGCGCGCTGCGGGGCGCGTCGGCGGGGCGGGCGGGCCCGACGCCCCTCGGCGCCCTGTCGCCGGGCCTCTCGAGCGTGGCGGCGGCCTCGGACCTGAGCGCCCCCGCGCCCATCGCCGCCTCCAGCGGCTCCAGCGACGCCGACGGCGACGCCTCCGCCCGCCGCGACTCTGTGGAGGCCGAGATCGAGCGCCTCCGGTACCCCCTTTGAGCTTACTCCCCGCGGCCGGTCCTCGGCGCCCCTCCCGCTCACGTTCCGGCGCAGCGACGACATCCGCCGCCGGCTGGCGCCCCCTCCCGAAGGCGCCGCCCCCGCCGCTCCGCCCCCGCCGGCCCTCCCGGCCCCCAGCGGGACGCCTTCCCAGCCCCTTCCCTCCTCCCGCTCCCCTTCCCCCAAGCGCCGCCAGCACGGCTCCGGCGACTCGTCCTCCGGGCTGTGCGCCACCACCCTCGTACCCCCCTCGCCTTTCTTTCCCCCGCTGACCGCCGGGCGCCCCGCGCGCGCAGGGTCCTCACGCCGCGCTCTCGGGACCTCCTCCGACGGATCGAGGCGATGCAGGCGCAGCTCGGCATGCAGCCGGCCCTCCAGGCGACCGCCGGCTAGGCTAGCCCGCCGCCCGCCGCCCGCGTGTCCGACGTCGCCGTCATAGGCCGATAGGCGCGATCAAGGTGTAAGAATATCCAGATCGATACATATGCATTTCATTTGCATTCCCGAGACGCCGCGCGCCGGGGCAGCCCCGGGGCCCGGGGCCGAGCCTCGGAGGGGCGCGCGAGAAAGCAGTGCACGAATTGGTTGAGATTGCATGAAATACCCCAGTGTTCCCATTCAGGTTACATAGTACAAGTATCCACAAGAGCTACGCTATGCACGCTAGTACGTGTCAGAATGCTCGACGGAGAAGAATGCACATAGGCGTTCAGGATGCTGGCTTCTCGCCGGCGCCGCGCTTACGCGCTTAGCGGCGGCGAGAGTCGCGCTGGTTTTTTTCCTGGCGCTCCTGCGCGGGCGGGCGGGCGGGTCAGGGTCCGCGCACGATGGGTTAAAGTAATCCGCCGCGGGCGGCGCCCACCTTCTCCTTGTTCTTGAGCAGGATGATGAGGATGCGCACGAAGATCTGGACCAGGTCAAGGAAGAGCTCGAGGGCCTGGGACACCTGCGGGGGCGCGCGGCGCGTCGGCGCGGGGCGCGGGGCGCGGAACGCGGCGGATGCGCGCGGGGCGCGGCTGACCTCGTCGTGGTTGCCGGCGAACGCCTTCTCGATGATGAGCTGGCTGTCGAACAGGATGTACCCGCAGAAGATCAGGAGGCCCGCATACAGCTCCATCTGCGAGGCGGGCGCTCGACACCGGGCGCGCGGCGAGCAGCGCGCCCCCCGCGCGCCGCACCTCGTAGATGATGCGGATGCGGAAGAACATGTTCAGCAGGCTCGTGATGCACATGACCATCAGCGCGCTGCTCAGGACGCCGCCGAGGTACAGGTACTCCCGGCGCTTCGCGTAGATCGCGGCGCCGGAGAAGCAGACGAAGATCGCCGTCGTGGCGATGAGCGCGGTCACAATGATCATCGGGTCGACGTAGAGGCTCATGAGGATGAGCGGGCCCAGGTTGCTGCCGTGGAAGAACGCCATCTGCGAACGTGGCCGCGAGAAGCAGCGTTAGCTACGCGTCGTGTGATGGCCAGGCGGAGAAGCCCGGCCGCGATCGACGCGGGGAACCAGGAACGCACCACCATGAGCGCCAGAGTGCGCTTCTGCTGCTGCTGGACGTTGCCGGGCATGTAGGGCGTGAATGCGAGATAGAGCATCGAGAATAGAGACCCCAGAGCTGCTGCCGCGCCGCCGCCGAAGCCGAACTGCGCGTCAAGGATCACGTTCCGAACACCGGATAAGGTCGAAGGACGCGGGGAAGCCGGATTCCGGAAGCCGCTGCCGTAAAGCCCATGGCAGCACGAGAGCGAGCCTAATCGTGGCGATGGCATGGCAGATTCGAACGGCGGTCGATGGGTCAGAAAAAAGCCGGAGGCCCGCGAACCTTCACGAAGGACATGGAGCCAAGGGCCGCAGAGAGGAGGCACGCCGCGAGAGTGGAGTAGACACGCATAAGGTGGGCCCGCACGGGCTCGGTGAGCGGCTTTGTGCTGAACACGGCATCCGCGGAGAAGCGGGGCCCACGGTTGCCCGTGAAGAAGTTGGAGATGGTCTCCATGGGAGCGAAGTTGTCAAGTTGCACTGGTCGGAGCGGATTGTCTGGGGAAAGGTGCGCGAGGGCGCAGAATCAGCTGTGTTCGGAGCCCGCGTGCTTCGAAATGGCCAATTCAGCGTGAGAACGCTCACCTTTCGTTGCGGGGTCTGCTCTGTCAGAGACTTCGAGAAGCTGCTGGCCTACGTCAGCAAACTAGGTACCCCCTTCAGATGAATTCGGGCGGCGACACGGCGGGAACAGTCAGATGACTCGAGCTCGAGCTCGCCGGAGTCCGTTCCGTGACGTCGACGGACCGCACGCGTGAGTGCGGGCCGCGCCATGGTCATGGGTGCCGGCGGCTATCGATCAAGCCATCCATGCATATGGCCAACGGTTTTCTGTATCTGCTGCCAGGCTGCAGCTGCAGCTGGCCATGGGGGCCTGTTGTTCATGCACGCATAGCCTTGTATTCCAGGCCAATTTCTGGCCGCATACATCTCTACAGGGCGGAAACCAGGCTCCGGACACAGGCTATGAATTCGAACTCAGTGACTCTACAGCTAGGAATTCGAAGCGACCGGCGCGAATTTACGATCGAGAGGCTCGACCTGAGGAAAGCGCGAGCTAGCGTCCGGACGCGAATCGAAGAAAGGCCTGCATAAATGTTCTCGCAAGAGTGCATGTACTACGGTACCGAAATTCTTCTGTGAAGTTGAGCAGTCGCTCGAAGCTGCGCCGTATGTTTTGAAACGAGCGGAATTGAAGACTGAAGTCGAATTTGAATACGAGCTATGGAAAGCTGCAGCTGAGAATTAAATGGAAACCGAAACCTGTGGCATCAAAGCGCGCCCCACTAAGCCATCCCGGGCCTGCAATTGCAAATGACTGCCTACAGCTGTCTAGAAGATGGATATGTGCAAACTGAGTCTGACATAAAATGTTGGTAATAAAGGAATAATTGTTTCTGCAGAGATCTCGACGAATCTCAAAGGTCGAGGAACGACTACAAGGGGATAGAAGCGAACTGTCTTATTGTACACTCGTCTTAACAGAGCCGGCAGGTAAGGATCTGAGATCTGTCTAGAATCACAAGGGCACGACGGAAATCTTACAAGGAGGAGGCTACAAGAGAAAGAGAGAGAGAGAGAGAGAGATGCCTGTCCGCTAGCGCTAACACGCTGCATGGATATGTATAGCTCTAGCACGTATGTACAGGCGCCGCAGGCGGGGATTGTGAGCAGACGAGGAAACAAATAAGCAATCACTCCACTACAAAGGGAACAACGAGCGGCGAAATCAAGAATCGTGTTGATCATAATTGCATACCATCGCGGAACGCGAGCGAAATCGCACCCCGCCTCAGCTCCGCGGCGCGAGCTGAGCGGGCGGCGCAGGGCGCGCGTCAGGGCGGGCCGGGCCGGGGAAGGAAGGGACCGAGGAAGAAAGAAAGGGGAACCGGGCGGATTCGAACCTGGGCGTGGACGTGGAGGACCTCGCGGCCGTGCAGGAGCGTGCTGGCCGCCGCGATGAACCACCGGCTGCGCGCGGGCCGCGCCTCAGCCGCGGAAGCGGAGCGGAGCGGAGAGAAGCGGAGCGGAGAAGCGGGGCGCACGTGTCCGAGTCGAGGGGTTCGCCGGCGCGGGAAGCATCGTCCGCGAGGTCCCCGGGGGGCGGCCGCGCCTCGCCAAAGTGGCGCAGCCGCAGGCCCGAGCCGGGGGCCACGAGCGCAGGCCCGAACGCCCGCACCAGCTCCGCCTGCAGCTCCTGCTCCGCCGAAAGAAGTCGAAAGAAGCCGGTCAGAGGGGCCCGGGTTTGAAAGGGTGCGCTTGGATGCGGGGGCGGGGTAGGTAGGCCGGACCTGGACCTTCGTGCCGCCCGAGACTCGAACGCGAACGAAGTGGAGAGCGCCGTCGGGGCGCCTGCGCGGGCGGGTCGTTCGGGGGGTACGAGTGCGGGGGGGCGGGTGCGGAAGGGGAGGGGGTACCGGAGCGAGGCCTTGACGGTGATCTCCTTACCCGCCAGGGCCATCTGGAGGAGGGTACGTTCTCCCGAGGACGGGCTGTGGCCGGCGGAGGCGGCGATGGGGTGCGCGGGGGGCGCCGGGACGGCGATCGGCTTGGGGCGGGCCACGCCCGTCGCGTCTGCCGAGGGGCTGCGGGGGACCCGGCGGTGAGAAGAAGGGGGGGGGGGGGGGGGGGGGGGTACGGCACCTGGGCCAGGCGACGCAGGAGGATGCGCCCATAACGTCGCCCCAGGGCCCGGCAGCTCGAGCTGCGAGGGGGAGAACCGTCTGAGCAAAGCCGCGGCGGACAGCGGCGGGCGGCGGCGGCGGGCGGGGCGGCGGCCGCACCGACGAAACGAGGCCGGAGGAGGAGGAGGCGGCCAGGGCCGGCCCCGGGAGCTCCAGCGGCTCCAGCTTGACCGCTGCCGCCGCCGGCGGGCGCGGGGCCTGCAGCGCCGGCCGGGGAAGGCGCGCGAGTCAAGAGCGCGGGGGCACGGCGGGGGCGGGAGGGCGCACCGGGGTGGGGGGCGGCGCGGGCGGCGCCGCGAGCGCCGCGAGCTGGTCCAGAGCCAGGAGGGAGGCCTCGTCGACGGGGTCCAGCTGCGCCGGCGAGGTTCAGAGGCAGAGGCAGAAGAGGAGGCGGCCAGATGAAGCGGGGCGGGGGCGACGGCGGGCCTGCATCATGGACCAGAGGTCGCGGGCCGACAGAGCGTTGACGTCCAGGCTCCCGGGCGCCCACGCGGCGGCGTCGGCGGGGCCCAGCTCCCACGCCTGTCCGGAGGTCAGGAGGGCGGCGCGGAGCAAGGGAAAGGGAAGAGGGGACTCGCCTGGGGTGCCGGGCCGTCCTCGCTGACCGAGCCAAGGCCCCAGGGTCCCAGCTGGAGAGAGCTCACGGCGGCGGCAGCGACGGCCGCCGGCTCGGCTGCCGCCGGCTGCTGCTGCTGCTGCTGCTGCTGCTGCTGCTGCTGCTGCTGCTGCTGCTGCTGCTGCTGCTGCGCGGCCGGCGCCGGCGCCGGCGGCGTGACGGTCGTGCGCCGCAGCTTGCTCAGAGGGGCATCCTCGGCGGATGAGGAGGCGGAGGCGGTCCCTGCGACGGCGCTGCCGTTCCGGAAGGAGCCGCCGGCCGAGTCGTTGTACCCCGAGAGAGGCGTCTGCGTGCGGCTGCGGGAGCCCGGGACCGATGCGGCGTCGCTGCACGAGGAGAGCACGAGCGACTCGCCGGCGTTGAGCTTCTCCAGCGAGTGGAAGGTCCTCCGCCGGGATCCGATCCCGCGACCGCCGCCGGCGGGGTGCAGCGCGGCGGCGGCGGCGGCCGGCGCGGGGGAGCCGGCGGCGTTCTGAAGCGATGCGGCGGAGGAGCAGCGCTTGGCGGGGCGGGAGGAGGCAGCAGGGCCGGCGGGGCCGGCAGAGGGCGCCGGGGCCGGCGAGGAGGCGGGGCCGGCGGCGGCGCCCAGCTCCGCGAGCACCGTGTCCCGGATGCGGGAGAGGGCCTGCGCCGAGGCGGCGCGCCGGAGCGGCGGCGCCGACGGCGGGGACGAGCCGGCGAAGAAGGACGGGACGCAGGCGGAGGTGGAGGAGGTGGAGGAGGAGGCCGACTTGGGGCCGGGGGGCGCGGGGGCGGAGAGGGCCGAGGGCGAGAGCGGCGGGGGCCGCCGCACGACGCGGGGCGGGCCGGGTGGCCCGAGGGCGAGCTCCGGAGGCGCCCCGGGGCCCTGGAAGGACGAGGAGCGCTTCAGATTCGAGCCCGGGACCGCCCCAGCGGACGACGGGGCCCGGGGTCCGACGTGCGGCGAGGGCCGCGCCGAAGACGGGACAGCCGAGTCGTCGTCGGGGTACCCCTGCCCCCCCGGGGGGGAGACGCCGGGGGAGAGCGAGCGGGGCGACCGCGCGCCGTCGCTGGGAGGAAGAAAGGGACGTCAGCGGGGGTACGCGAACGGCCCGGCGGGCCGGAGGCCCGGGGGGCGCTCGCACCCCGAGTCGGACTGGCCCTGCGCGGACCGCTCGCGCTCGCGGGAGTGCCTCCCGCGCCGCGCAGCAGCCTTCTCGTCCCTGCGAACCTGCGCAGAATCCGGGTTCGAGTCCGGGCGGGTCCCGGACCCCCGGCCCGCCGCACCGTGCGCCCGGGCCACCTCGGGATGTTGTACGTCCTGCATATCCTCTTCAGCGTCGTTGCGCACACGCCTGCGCGCGCCGAAGGCGGAGGGGTCCGATCAGCTGAGCGGGGCCGGAAAGGGAGGGTACGCGGAACGCGCCCAGGTGCCTTGCCGCCTGCTGCAGCGGCATCGCGAAGCAGCGCTTGAGTATGTCGTACTCGATCTTGATCTCCTTCGAGACGCGCTGCGGCGCCTGCTGCGCCTGGCCTTGGCCCTCGCCCTGCGCGGCCGCGTTCGCCTGCCCGTTCCCCTGCTCCTGCTCCTCCTCCTCCTCCTCCACCGCCTCCTCATCTTCCTTCACGGTCCGGGGCCTCGGGGGCGCGGAGAGGGAGCCCGGCTCGGGCACCCAGCCGTCGGAGCCGCCGCCTGAGAGCGGGGAGCGGGGCACGGGGGAGCTGGGGGAGGGCGGCGAGGGCGGCGCGGTGAGGGAGAGGGCCGAGAGCAGGTCGGAGGAGGAGCCGGCCACGTGCGCCGCCATCAGGCCTGCGCCCGCCGCGCCGCGCCGCTCGGACGGGCGCCCGGCGCGGCGATTGCGCGCTGGAGAAGGGTACACGGACCTCGCAAGGGGCCGCCGGCGGCCGGCCGGACGGCCGACGCGTCCCGCGCGGGAAGGGCGGGGGGGGCCAGGGACATCAGGTGAGCGCGGACGGTTCCGTGGAGCTCGATGCACACTGCGCGCGGGCGCGGGCGCCGGTGAGCGGGCCGGCGTGCGGGGGGACGGCGGGTGAAAGGGGCGGACTCAGTCGCGTGGCCTCCCCCGCGGTGGCTGAGCTGATCCGGGGCAGGAAGGGGCAGAAGAGGGCCGATTCCCCGAACGAGGAACTGGGCCCGAGCAGGATCGAACCGGCGCCCGACGGCTGCTCGTTGATCACGACGCGCCCGTCCAGGACGACGTACGCGGTACCCCTCCCGACCTCGCCGGCCGCGTACACTGCGGGGCGGGCGTGAGCGCGGCCCGGCGCGGAACGCGGGCCGGGCGAGGCGCGCCGACGGTGCCGGGGGACGCTTCGACGAGCACGGCCGACGCGGCGAGCGCCTCGGCGGCCACCGCGAACTTGCGCAGCAGCGGCAGCGCCGGGCACGCCTGCAGGAAGCCCCGGACCTGGTCCAGGGTACGCGAGTTCGGCCTGCCCGGCGCCGGCGCGATGTCAGATTGCGCGGAACCGCCGCCCGCGGGGCGCGCGGGAGCGCACGAGGACTTCAAATACTGGAGGACGGCGGGGCTCGTGAGCTCGGAGACTGGCGGCGGCTTCCGCCTCCCGATGTATATGGAGCCCTTCCCCAATCGCCGCGACGCCTCCGAGATCACTGCGCATCATGAGCGGGAGGCGTCAGAGGCGGCTCCCGGGTTGGCGCGCGGGCGTCCGCATCGGACACCTGCGCGGACAACGCCGGCGGGCTCTTCGCTCGGAAACGCCGCGTACAGAACGAAAACCGCCATCAAAGACCCTCCCGCGTTGAAGCACGGCACCGCCAGCTGCCGGGGAGTGGGCGGACGCGAGCGTGCTCCCGAGCACATGTGGACGCACTGCGGAGCGAAAGCCGGCCAGATCCGCCACGTCGTTGAGCGGACAGCAGACGCCTGGCATTGTCGCGCAATCCACCAGCCCTGGTTCGTACTCCTCCGTCAGCGGAAGAGGAGACAGATTCTGGACGCGCGGACGCGGCAGAGCGTACACTCGTACTCCTCGAACAACCACGCGCGCCCGGCGATGCCCTCGCCTGCAAAGGAGAACTATCACGAGCTATATATGGGCGAATGGGGGACGAGATGCACACCTTTGCTCAGGCGTACGGGCTGCGCGGCTACTCGGTATCGAGCGACCCTCGCCTCATCCAAAGGCTGTCTAACGCTGTGCTCCGGCTCCAAAGTCAAATACTCGTACGTGCGCGCCATGTCCGCGCCGATCTGGTGGGCCCCCGAGCGGTCGCGAGTCGGTGACAGCTCGGATGACGCGGCTGCTCTCAGCGCACCTGGGTGGCCACTGAAGGCCTCCAAATCTCGGCGTACGAGAAGAAACTGAAGTCCGAGGCCGATGGTTCCGTTGTTTGCGAGACCAACGACTGCGGGCGAGTCGGAGGGGACCAAGCGAGCGCGGGTGCTCGTGGCGAACCTTCAGCATCTTCCCTACGTCGTCCAAGGCGGTCCGCGACGCGGGCGGCATCGCCGCGACGCGCATCGTGGCTCCCTTGCTCGCAATATGCGTCGTGTGTTGTGCTAGCCGAGAAACGACCGCGTACCCCCACACGCTTCTTTTCGATTTTGCATTGAGGAGATTCGGTCCCGGCCGGAGCTCGCGCACTGCGCGGCCTGCGCCAGGACGATCCGATGATCCGCCGGCGCGCGCGCGGATCGCGCCGCGCGTACGCGTCGACGTGTACGTCAGCGAGATCATGATCACGGCATTTGCTAGGATCATATGATGATCAGCTTCGAAATTCGAAATTCCGGGCTTGCGCTAGCGCTAGGCTGCAGCCGCCGCCGCGGCGCCGCGGCGCTGAGCCGCGGCGCCACGGTAGCTAGGCCGCGGCCGCCTAGGCGGCTTAGGCCTGCCGCTGTGCATGCGACATGCGCCGCCACTGGCCCGCCAGCTACGCGGCCGTGCGCATGCCATGATGCATGCGTGGCGGCCGCGGCCGCGGCCGGCGTCCGACGGTCCGACGGCGCGGCCAGCCTGGCAGCCGGCCGCGCGCGGGCGCGCACGCGCGGCGTTAAATTTGCAGTGCAGCCTGCCAAAGCCTGGCAGGATCCAAATCATCGATAAATTCGATGATCAACTTGCAGTTGGCCATGGCCCATGGCAAGAAATGCGCGCCCGGCCGCGCGCTTAAGCCTGCAGCTCGCCCGCGCCGCCGATCGCGACACACGTGCGCTGCCGCCGGCGCCGGCGCCGCCAGCGTATACGTATACGTACGCGTCCCGGGGTACAGCCCGTTGCACGTGCAGATTGCGATCAGATCGGATAAGATACCGGTACACCAACACAACCCGCGCCGCGTCGACGTCAGGATGCCTCTGCCCCGGCCGAAGTTCAGTCCTAGCGTCTGCAACGACTATGCCCGAGCAGAGGTGGCGAAAGTTCGAATTCGGGGCGGGCCATCGAAGGCCAAGGACCTTTTCTACGAGAAGCTCTTCCAGCAGTGCATGGAACGCGGCGTGCCAGCCAAACTGCAGCAGCTTGATGACCCCCAAGTCCAGCTGCAGCAGCTACAACAGGTGCGTACGCGTGCGGCGGCACTGCGGCCGGCGCCGCGGGCCGGCGCCGGGCGCTGTGCGTTTCGAATTCGTGTGTTTGTCTCTAAACCTATAACTAGTACTAGCTATATAGTACTAGTACTGTCCGCGCCCGGCCGACG